>OY776665.1:18674463-18849835 GCA_963675795.1 Crossocerus cetratus
GTCGCTCAGAAGTATATTCCTCTGCAAGTGCTTGCAGGTATTCCTAAACTAAGCGCCCAATTTCTTCGCATTCCAGCGACTCTCGTTGTTACCTCTCAAGAGCACCTGTAATCTCAAGCAATGGAATTCGATAGAGTTTAAGTTGAGTTGCAATGCAAAATCAAGAATTCACTGAAACTTCAAATACTTTACTAATAATTCATTGTAGCCATGAATGAAAGTTGAAGAAATTGAAAGCTAATTAATAATTAAATGCTGAAAAGCAGGCGAGTTTATAGCAACGCCTTCCTTTAAGCAGGTTCATTATAGCGAGTGTGGCAGTCAAAGACCTGCAGACGAGCGTGCATGTTGCCATACTTGAGTACAAGCTATGTACGCTTAAACTCACGCGTACTCGTGTCACATTCGCGCAGCTGATAGTAGTTGCACTTACGGCGCGGCGCCCCTTCGTTAACGAAGTTCCCCCGGCGACGGCGCTCTCGCGCACGAGCTCTAAGAACTCGATCAAGCATAAGTACATTTTCACGGCCCGGCAGAAGTGCGTGTCGTTACACGCATCCGCCGAGCTCGGAGTATGTATCTTTGGTGAAACGAGGTTGCATGGGAAGCACGAGAGAGAGATAGAGGGGGAGATTCTAGTATGTGTACACGCTGGAATTCCCGTAAACGAGGCGGGAGCGTCGTTATCGAGTGCAACGAATTGCACCGTACTCGTAAGGCACATAAAGGGCTGCTTTACTGGCGGGTTGATGCCTCTATTTTCGTGTCGCAACTCACGCACTCCATTAAGGATTAAGTTCGCGGAAAGTGCCGCTAGTTCCAGTAGCGACTGTTCTAATAGCACTAAGAAGTAGCGACACATTCCGCCAACCCATAGACTTACATTCCAATCGCTACTCAATTGACAGGAATTCCACATAGCTTTCCCGACCACTCACAAACTCATTTCTTACGATGAGATATAATAGAAACAAATCGTCCGTGTCGGTATCAGTGTCCGTTAAATGTACTATTTCCTATTAGTTCTGGACGCGAGGGCTCGAAATGGTTAACAAACTCAATACAACCGACGATATCAGGCTGTAGATCGGGCCAGAAAGAAATTCATCATTGGAGTGTCGAGCAGGTTGGCACCAGGTGAAGCTATCGCTTTCCCATTAATTCCCTATGCAAACGCAGTCGATAGGTTGGCACCTGCACAAAGGGAATGCGGGGGACGCGTGTGACGCGCGTGACACGTTGTTGCAAAATGAAAGATTATCCCTTCATCACGGTGTGTGTGTGTTCACGCAAGACTCCACTTTACCGCCGACTCTAATACACGGACACTCGTTTGCCGCGCTGAATTTTCGAGGGTTGATGCACTGCATAGAAATTGATTACTCGCGATAAAACGGCTCTGCACTCTCTTCTCCCCCCCCCCTCACTCTCTCTCTCTCTCTCGGCATCGCTCTATCTGCTGATAGGTGACCGGCGAACTTTGTTAAAGGGGAGCGACACCGCGTTTAGCAGGTTTGTCACGCGATAACACGGAAACAATGAAGTCCCCGGTGCTCGCAAACGGCATAATCCATACGCGCGTACGTCGCGCTCGCGTGTGCACGCTCGAGTAGCGCGAATTTATTGTCGCGATATAAATGGCCCGGAATTCTGGGAAAGCTTTATCGGCGGGCGCGGCCAAATGACTCGCACTTTTTCGAGGCATCCGCCGCCGATAATGGAATCGTGAGATCCTCAGTGGCGGAGTGTCGGATCGGCTTCCCCTCGCACCGCGGAATCGCCCGAGGCGCAACGGGGAGATTATCTTTGAAAATCCTCGCCGCGCGAACCTCCGCCTTATCCTCTTTCTCTCGCTTGCTCGTCGGAGCGTTTCGCTTTTAACACCAGCAGCTCGCCTCCTAGCAATCGACAGAGGAGACGCCTCACAATGAGTCGTTAGTGATCGTTTTTGATTAAGCGCGCGACGGCTTCTGGAGTGCGGCTAGTAATGAAAGCGCATTAGGGAAGCCGGTGATGATCGGAAGCTGCTGCACTACGCTTTTACGGATCTAAACGAGACTCAGTAGAGTCGACGCCAAGATTTCGGGCCGTGAGAGAGTTCATAATTCAGAATCTTTGCCTCGAAGCTCACCACTGCGGTCCATTCATACAGCAATGAAATTCGCTGTTTAACTCGATATCTCCGAGAGATCAGACAAATATTCCCTCCTAAACTTCGAGAATGTAGAAATCAACTCCATCTAATTACTCGAGCGCGCGCTCGGCCGATCTCAAGAATGTCTTACACTCGCAATAAGCGAATCGAGCACTGGATTTTGCGGTATCGCCCACTGAGAGTAGCGGCGGCCGCCACGCCACCTCATACCGTCTATCAGCGGCGAATGGTTGCCGGCTGGCGTAGCGGGCAGTAATAATTATTATCGCATTACCGCGATAGCATCCGCCGCGGCGCGGCCGCGAGCAAGCGATGCAGCCAGATCGCCGGAATAAGCGAGTGCATCCTCGCCGAAGCTCCGCCGCGTTTCGCCAGAGCGAATGCCTTAATCCTTGCTCGAGCGTGGAATTAGAGTAGCCGGGGAAATAGCGGCGGTGCGCGGCCCGGCTAGTTGGGCAGAGATTGCTGGCTACAGGGGGTTTAGCAGGGGCTGTGGTCGCGAATCGATAGTTATCTATAATTAAACCGATAATTGAATTACAGTTAGCCACTTATCGTTCTTCGGCTAATTCTATCGTGAGAGATTGGTGGCCGCGATGCGGAGTCCCTCTCTCCCTCTCTCTCTCGCACATACTCGTTGGATCTACTATCGCGCTCTTTCCTATGTACTTACGGAGAGCGGAGCACGACACTGGCAGTGGCTGGCGGCTTTGTGTTGCGTTGCTGGCCGTGATCGTCACGGATTTAAGTGGCTCTATAGAAGTGTAGGAGCGGTATGTTACCTGCACTGGACCGGGAGAGCAGTGCAATTAAAGCCGGTTACATTGTGTTCCTACCAGGAGAATAAGGCCGGCGTGCTTCCCTGCGTGCCCCCGAGAACCTTTCTTCCTTCTTCTTCCCGCTGGCGGCGAGGCCCCGCAGCCGCGTGACTGACCAAATCCGGCCACGACATTCACTGCCAAAATCGAGCTGCGATCTCGCCTTCCCTCCGCCAGCCCAGGGAGACAAGTGCCCCGTAATAAATCGCAATTAAAGGGGCGAATCGACCTCTCCCCCCTCCCCATCCCACTCTCTCTCTCGCTCTCTCTCTCTCGGTATGCACGAGGCTTTCGGGAATACCACGGACAAGGCGCGTCGATCTCCGCTGACGGTGTGCCGTATCGGCAGCCAGCATCCATTTGCCCTGGACCACACGCGCGCTACGACTACATCGCGCCGACTCGGAAGACCTCTTCATTAAAGTAATGAAAATTGGACGCATTTTGTGGGCGCGATGTAATAACTAGCTGGGATATAATTGGCACGATTTTAATTAGCCGAATTGTACCCTGTCTTCTCTTTGGTACGTGTGAACTTGTACATATTTAGCTTGCAATAATTGGACGGTGCAAGTAGACTCGTAGATTATATTAATTATCGAGGATTTATAAAACTAGGCTCGCACCGTGTGAGAGACGGATTTATAATTCAGTTGAGTCTAATCCTTGTTGGCAGGCCGAATTACGGGATGATGGGATATTTAGAACTCTGCTTTGAAGCTAGTCTCCTTTTAATAGACCCTGAGTACCCTGCCACTTACATTTCCACAGACTGGGGAATGAGAGTACGCTTTAAAAAGAGATCGAGCCTTAAACTCCGAGGGGAGAGAGAGTTAATATTCTTGGAGCTTCCGATGATTCATGTCTGTAGCATTCATCCGTAAGACTTTCTCATTAGATGAACCCAATATCGAGTAGCAATTACGTGTTCTCGAAACGCATTTTTGCACGCGAACGATCCATTCTGCCTCATCTTCCAACCGCGCGTTTCATATCTGCAAGATTAGTACTTTGAGACTGGAGTTCCACTTGGCAAGTACTGTCATTCTGAGTCATTGCCAAGTGGCACCTGTTTGGTAGTTCCTCTTTGAGGAGGATCGATAGCGAAAGAGGGTTGAAATTGCCAGGGGCCTGACGAGCCGGAGTCCTGAGAAGACTGACGCCTATAAAAGGCCCCACCATTCCAAACCACGTAGAACCCACATTGGCGAGTGCATTGGCGCGAGATGCCCGCCTATCAGCTCGCTACTTACCGCCGGAATTCACCAGCTAATCTTTATTATGATGCTTGCGAATACTTGTGTAGCAGAGGGATGGTATACGGCCGGGGTGCATCTGCGATAAGGCGAATAACGAGTTCCGCAGATAAGTGTACTTCCGGCGTATATTACCGGGCGTATCGTGCCCCGCCGGATTCCTCCTTTAAAGCCCGTCCGAAATTCCCCGCTCGGTTCAGGGACACCGCCGACCATTTTACGGCCCGGTTTACGAGAATGCGTTTCGCCTGTAATCCGCGTGTACAGGGCCGGGCCCGATCTTCCAATGTTGGCCATAAGCCGAATATCACTGGCTTCGAGTGGGATTAGTACAAGTTCGCCCGGTGTTTGCCTCGGGAGATGGTAGCAGGTGTCCGCGATGCTGTACCGCTGGCCTAGGATCGACCTGCTCATCCCGTCCAATCGACGTCCAATGAAAATTTCCCCTTGTAACTTTAATGCGATTGAAATCAACAGTAAACCCGCGCACCATTTCGAAGTGACGCGCTGTCTGCCGTGCGCGAGAGTTACGCTCCAATTTCGATTGAGGTTTATGTATTAGTAGTAAACAGTTTTGATGCCTGCACGGTTTCATATTTGCAGTGCGCGGCACTCATCGTGTATCGCATTTTGGGCAGAGTGAATAGTAACTCGGTAAATTTGGCAAATTGCTATGTAATTGTTGCTGTGCAATCAATGGAATCAATGGCTATAAAGTGTGGCGGGTTTTTAGAGAAAGCGATTTATAAATATCGGAGTTCATTATCGAGCGACGAATATCGAATATAATATGTATAGGAAATGATGGAGCATTAAAGAGAAATTTGTAAGAAGGGAAAGGGCATCGACCCGCATCGCATCTCGGCGAGCAAACATACAGAAGAAAGAAAGGACGGAGGACGCGCCGGCGTTCCTGGCTAGTGTTTTGCACATTTGAAGCGAGTCCAGCGTCAACCTGTTCTCCTGGCGGCAGCCGACTTCTTTGCGGCCCGAGTTGCACATTTCTTACCATCGCGATCTGTCCGTCGTGCGAAAAAGATATCGATCAACGGGTAGATGCAACCGCTTCTCCCACCCTTTCCCTTTCAAAGTGCAGAGCCTGACATTAGTTTGCAATGCTATGATGACCAAGACTAACCAAAAGCTATGAGAAATTTCTTCTTACGCTGACTGTTCCTAGCAATTCCTTAAACAGATTCCTTCGTAGCTTGATTTGCCCTGATAACTTATTTAAATCAATTCATTTATAATTTCTGAAACTGCTTGGCACAAAATTCAAATGATTGGCCCTTGCTCTATTTATTAAAATTCAAAGTTATGGTTTCATATTTGCGAAAGAAAACAATTTTGTTATTATATCAAGCAGAGGAAGCTCGTAGTACAAAATTATTCGAAATGGTAGTGAATTCGACTATGACCCCTGCGGGAGTCTATTTTAAACCAGGCCACGCTGAATGCATTTCGAGCGTGGTCGAAGGGGATTTAGTTGGAAGGGTAGACATGGCTGTCTCAAGTTATCAGTTGATTCGGAACGGCCGCTGACAGGCATGCTGGTGGTCCAGGAGTAATTTAAAAGCGCCGTGCAAGTGCGGAAAGTCGGTCGTTGCCCGGAGAACTAGGTCGTCGGTCGTCGGTTCGCGGACTATCTAGAGGAGGACTAGGAACGTATGCGCGTACACGTATAGTAGATGGCGGCTCGTTCGGAGCGAACAATTAATTACCGGGAGCAGCGCAGTGTTCGCGTGGAGGAAGTTCGGACCACGAAATTATTAACCGAGCTATTACATCGGTGTGCCCCAAGCGTGTGCGAGCAAACATCCCGGCATTATAGTCGGCGATTTATTATATCACTAGGCCAAGAGCTATAATTTAACTGGCCGTTAAATATTTACATTGCAATAAATTCATTGGATTCACGAGAAACAGCCGAAACTCGCAATGTAGCTTGCGCGTTCCACAGGAGCTAACGGAAATGAAGCTTCCCGCTCTAAATTCGGCTGAAAAAAGTTTAGGGGCACACGAGAAAAATGTGGGGTGACAGGCGGCATACGCAATGGGGGATGATTTAAACTCTCGAAGATCTGACGAAGCAGTCGCGAGCTCAAATCGAATTAACACAGGATTCTCTTTGAATCCAGTAGGCTGTGGATTGGAAAACGAGTTCGTTAGAGAAATATTCCTTTATGACTCCCCCTCCCTCCACAAGCAATCACTACATCGGCGAAATAAACTAAATAAATGTAGGAAAGCCGGGCGAAGCTCCCAATTCGACTCAAAGTTTTTCGAGGGTCCGCGCACGCCAGGCTTGCAAATTGCAGCTCCACAGATCCTCCGCATCGCACACACACGCCCGAGCGAGCCGGACGCGAGATGCGATCACGAGTGTATCAAAACGTCGACGCGCAAAGGGCGCGCGCGCGCGGGGGTTGAAGTCAGCCGCAAAATCAACGGGCTCGGTTCACGGTGTGCTCGCGCTAATGCATCGGGAATTTCGCCAATCAGCTTTGTGCTCGCGGCGCGCACACACGCGACTTACGTGTGCCTGGGCGTGTATTTGCGCGTGCGTTTGCCGCCAGGGTAAACGAGGCGCGAACGGAAGCGCACCCCTTGCACCTTTTTTTCGCGCTCTCCCCCTCCTTTTATTTGCCGAGCTTTTTTTTTTCTACTCAAACGCAATTAGCGCAGTCAACGTTGCGGAGAAGAGTCGGCGGGGGGTCGGGGGGGGGGATTCGTCGTCGACGGGGGAGGAGGTTGGCGCATACACGTATAATGGGAGTGCGGTGCGTTCACTCGGGCAGCTAATGAGATCCGGAAAAATCAGAGCTTCGGTTACAGGGCGGCTAGTGTACATCGTGATCGCGGGTCCCGTCGGCGGGTTCGCGAAACAGCGAAAGGGTTGACGCCGGCGGGAGTAGCAGCAGTGGGGGCCGTCGGTTGTTAAATGACGCGGCCGTTTGAAGCAGAGCGGCGCGACGCGGCCGGTGCTCGTGCGGCGCCGTGTTTTCGACGAGATCGCCACCCTCTTTTGCATAAGCGAGTGGTCGAGCGGCCCCGAAACCGACGAGCGACTGACGGCACAAACGCGAGCGGCGCTCGCCACCCTTGTCTATCATATTTCCTGCACACCCTGCCGCCTCCCTGCCGCCGCCCTGCCGCCGCCCGTTCATACAGAGGCTGCCTGTTGACAGTCGGCAGACAGTGGCGGAAGGGTGCGCCGGGCACAGTTACAGATGACTCTTCGCCGGTGTGCCGCAATCGGCGGCGCTCGAGGGTGAAACCGGTGCTTAATCTCCGCGCGCCGCCCAACTCCAGATAGAAAAGGCAGCGCGCACTCGGGCTCGTTTATTCGCCTCTGCCGCGCGCCAACTAAACGCGGCTTACATTGATGTTACACGGCCGGGTGTGCCGGTGGAAGTAGGTCTCCCGGCTTCCTCGAAAGCCCATGAGTCCTTTAATGTCTCCGCTCGGCCCGGCTGTTCACACTCCCGTCGACGTCGGCTGCTGCTCGGCAGCGTAGTTTTCTTCGAACCTCCCATACACCGGGCTTTCGCTCGCTGTCAGCGCATTCGCCAATGTTTGCCGTGTGTGGATCCCCCCGCCTTTGACGCGCTGCACTTGGGGCCAAGTGCGCACTGCGCGGGGCGCATTCGGCCCCTCGAGTGCCCAGAGAGACTAACGCCGGCTGCGAAAAGTGGCATGCAGAGAGGGTGCGAATGCGTTTGGTAAGCAGAGATACTAGTCGCTCGAGCGATATTCGCTGATATTCCACTAGAAAATAGTGCCGATCGGAAAGGGGCGAGTGTGAGGGCTACAGAAAATGGGGAGGCAGAGATCCGGAAACAACGTGGCTCCTACTAACGAATGCCATTTGGTCCTCGACCGAATCACTCTCTCTCTCTCTCTCTCTCTCACTCTCACACACGCACTTACTCTCTTTCGAGAGCTCACACTCGCTGGAGCGCATTCGGCCCTCGCAGTGTGTTATTTGTTCGCGATTGAAAAAGAGAGCCAGGCGCCGGAGTGCGTTCTAAACAGAGGGAGACAGAAAGGAGGCGAACGAGGGTGCTCGCGGGAAACAATCGGCCGTAGCTCGAACGAGCCGAGCAGATAGTGGACAGCGAAAAGGGAGCGAACAGCAGCGGCCACGCTAGTACAGGAAGGGTGGAGGAGGCACGGATAAATAGTTCGTTCTGTCCCGCGAACAATGAAGCATAAATTCGTAATGCTGATGGAAACCGCGTCGACTGGCTTCTACGCGCTCGTCGATGATTCATTATTCGGCCGCGGATGTTTATGCAAATCCGAGCACTTATTGATCAATGACACTCGCGCGGGATGATTCAGCCGATCGCTATTCCGCAAGATACGATTTGCTTTTTATTCTCGTTTTACTTTCGAGAAACTTTAACTTTCACAGTCTATCCACAAGTTTATGGAGCAGCATTAGCCGCTGCGAGGGATTGTCCCTGCGGTGAGAAGCGTCGTGGTGGAGGCGAGAGAGGGGGATTGAACGAACAGGACAAAGGTAGTCTGCGTGCCTAAGAGGCCGCGGGAATGCGATGAGAAAAGGATTAGCGTCGTCGTCGTCGTCGTCGTCGTCGCCGTCTCGAGAGCAAGCGATATAAATGGCGAGGACGGGCTCGATATAATAAGGGCAAAGTGCGAAATAAAAATAAATTTGCGGATTCGAGGCCGTCGTGTGCAGAGGTGTGCACGCCCTCTTGTGAATGCCGGCGAGCCGGGTATAAAGAGTTCAGGAGAAAATAGAAGCTATTCAGGCAGGTGCGAGTGTATACGAGGAGTAGGTAGGAAGATCGGACGTGTCACGCTTCGGCTTCCCTGATGTTTACCACTCGAGAGGAAGACTGAAAGAAAGGGAAGGAGAGGCCAGTAGTGCACGGGAGATCAACAATGCTAATAATACCGACGAATTCAATCTTTTTTAATTAGATCGCCGTCCTTGTGTCTGCAGCCGCGCGGGCATCTTTTCTTTCGCGCACTTTTCATTGCGGCCGAGAGTACTTTTTAATTAAAAGGCACGCCGCGCTGCGCTAGCGAATTAATTGTTTCCCAGTATTGTTTACTATTTGCCGCGCGAGCACCAGCCCCCTACCCTATCCCATGCCCCGAGAGATTAATAATTCGCCCAGTTTCTCGATTGAAGTCGGCTCCTTTCTTTCTCTCTGCTTCTCATTGTGGCCAGTCGTTACGAGCAGGAAAAATCCCGGGGATCCACCTTCTTCACGAGCCTTTAATTCGCCATTCCGGACCTTCTTATGAAAGCGTTACGTCGACTTCCAGAGAGCTAATTCTACTTAAGTTGAGTAGCCGGTCAATACTGATTCGATTCGATACGGAGAGCCACTCAAATGCTTATTACTTTCTCGATAATCATGTGCTCGAAGTTAATGGCGCGAATGGGCCACGTCAAATATGTAGCCGCTTGTCGTTAATAATTTATAGTTATTAGATCGTAATAGTAAAAGGGCAGATAGATTAAGAGTGGTAAAGACGCACTCTCGGGTCTTGAGCTACTTTTCGAACAATTAACCTCGTTGGAGGGCGCTCGCCGGGCGACAAAGGGTGCGCGATGCTTAAAGAAAGGACGTGCGGAGGACGTGTAGGTCAGGTTGAAGTGGCGGCCCGCTCCCCGGCTGCTGCTGCTCCAGGAGAAAAAGGCGTCCGCTTTGACGCTTTTATTTCGCTCGAATTTCGCGCCGCCTTTCTCAAACGACAGGAGGACCGGAGAAGTACAGGACCAGTCAGGTCCTATACCTCCCCCTCCCTCTTTCCCCCCTCGCTCCCATCTTTATTCGCCTAACTTTTTTCAAGCCTTTTTCACGCGCTGCCTCGCCTAAGGTTCGCGCGGCGCATTGTGCCCTAAAATGGCATCGTCGTCTTTTGCCGTGGACGGCGAATAAAGAAGAGGCTGCCAGGCGGGGACCGAGCGAGAAAACAGGAGGAAGTAAGAGTACGAGGGAGGGAAGGAGAGCGAGAGAGAGAGAGGGTGGAGAGGGTGTGTGCGCGCGAGGGATGCAATTAACTCGGTACGCCGCGTTTAATCCGCGAAAGTTCTCGGGTGTCACGCGTCCCCCGCCTTCGTCTTCCTCCCATGGCGAAAAGCGTCGGAGCCTGACCCGATATTCCCAAGCCCCCCTTTCCACGGGGGGCGAGGCGAGGCGAGGCTGGCTCGATTCTTATGAATTTTGAAAACCGCCAATTGGAAGAGGGTGCCCGCCACCGGGGGCCCATCGCGTCGCGATGATTTATGAAAGATTCCAGACGATTATGCCCTTGATTAATTGACCACTAGGGAGTCCATCGATTACCAATTCATCATCGAGTGCCGCTGTCGCTCTCATCGCCTCGTCGTCGCCTCGTCGTCGCCTCGGCCCCAAGACGACGAGGCTGGTGGCAATCTCGCCAGGGTCTCCTTCTCCTGGCAGAGGCGACGAGGAGCAGCTAGCGTCTCCCGGTATTTTCCCTTTGGAAGTGCGGCTCAAGTGCAAATTGACTTTAATAGTTAATCGGAGAGTGGCGTGTCGGGCTGCCAAATTTTTCCGCGATAACGAACGAACGAGCGAGAACGGCCCCGGAGGCGGCAGAGGCGGCAGAGGCGTCCGGGGTGGCGGCGATGCCTCTATCGACCTCTCGACTCTCGACTCTCGGCGAATATATCAGCTGCCGGGGCATTCATCACTCTGAGACTGAGTGCTCTATGCCGCCGCCGCTGCCGCCCCTTGGAAATATAACCCCGGCCGAGCCGTCCCGAATATTTTTTATTCCTATCGACGTTTAATTAAAAGTTGGCCATCCCGTTGTACGTACGCGAGACCGGCTGAGCACCGGCGAGAAATCACGCGCCCCGTAATAGTCGTTGTTCCGGGACGGTGTGGCTGGCAGATACGCGTGCACTATCCCCCCGCGTCATCCGCTCCAATTTTTATTTCCAGCCTCCTTTTTTTCGGTCGGCACGCTCGAGAGGACTCGCCGGATATTTCCTCCACTGGATTGCGAGTGCTAGGCCTTCTCTCTCGCTCTCGGCTCTCTCTGGGCTCTCTCGTTGGCCTCTCGACTCTCGACGGTTGCGGGGCTCGGCTGAGCGCGTCCCTCCCGTAATGAGACACGCGGTGCCGTCCCTTATCGCAGCTTTCCACCCAATTAAAAGCGGCCGGTCATCACGGGAACATCGTGTCCGATCAGGCAATGGCCCGGAAAGACCATTCTAGCCCGTTCTGACGAGGGTCCTCCGAGCGCCGTTGAGTGCGAATGATTCGTGGCCCCGATATCTCTCTTTCACTTCTTATCCCCGGCATGCGCGACTCCTCCCGCCAAGATTAAAGCCGGATCCTACCGTCCGAGGGTAATTGAGCAATCAGTAATAAGCATTAAATCTCTATCTCTATCCTTTATTTTCGCCGCTGGTGGGAACTAGGTAGACGACGCGCATTCTGCATAGCCAGCCGGTTTAGTCTTGCTAAGGTGGGCATGCCCATCACGCGCATGGTGTACCGGTGTGTTATTTCATACCCGAGGCCCAAACCGGAGCCCCGTCCGCACCGTCCGCACCGTCCACCACCAAATGGGTTCCATCGATAGAGTTTCGATGGCTTCCTCCAGTTTTCTTGCCTCGATTATAACGCACGGCACCGGCCACCATTCATTGGCTTCCCTCAGATATCGCCCGCCTTTCTCGGAATTCGTGGCGAGTCTTGCCTTCCTGCGCCCCCTCCTCTCCCCCCCCCCCCCCCCCTGGCTCCTCTAATACAAATATTTGCCGGGTGAAGGAGGGTCGGGAAGCCACGTTGCGCGACATTTTCGGCCGTAGCGAATTCATCGGGGGTATTTCATCTGGAGGAAGCCCGGTGATCCCGATCCCCGAAATGATTAACTCCGAGCGGCGAGGCGGGCGCGCACGGTGATAAAACGGGCGGTCTCTCCACGCTACCACTGATTATAATTCCGAGCAGACGCGGCGGAAAACTCGCGAAAACAGAGGAGCGGATGCCGAGCAATTTGGGCTCTCCGCCTTGAAAATGGTCTCGCGAGGCCTCTCGAGCTCTCCCATTCGCCGGCGTCTTTCACCCCTCTTGTTCCTCGGATCACTTGATCGAGGGTGACAAAGGAGAGAGAGTCGCGGCGACGGGGACTCTCGGGCCTTTTCCAATGCCGGTGTCGGCGTAGTGAGTTCTTGGCCGGGGAAGAGCCCGGGGTAGAGCCAGACAAGACTCGGATAGGGAACACCGATGGACCCAAGGCCGCCCAATGGAGCTTTTATTACGAGGATACAGGGGCTCCTCGCGATTCTGCTGACTCTCTGCTGCCGGCGGATGAATAAGGAGAGGCTGGCAGCGGCGGCGAGGACCGCTAGATCGAACACAGCTCTCTTAGCGGAGAGCAAGGGCGCCGGGGACTCGGTCGCTTGGACTTGCTGGCGATGGAACGGCCCGCAGAGCCATTTAGCAGGCGCGTGTCGTAACGCTCGGCTGGAAGGTCGGAAGGGAGGATGATGCTACAGAGTTCTCCGCATCTTTTTCCACTCCTCGTTCTCTCGGCTCGAATCCACTCGGGCCTCCGCTCCTGCTTCTGTCTTACCCACGCGGATCTCTCTCCGCTCGAACGCTCTTCCCCTCGGGCTTTCCTCCGCCTCGTGGCGGCTTCTGGCGTGTACCTACATACATACACATCAGCCCGGGCCGCGGCTTATAGAAAAGGGTAATCCCGCCATCCACTTTTCGTCCCTCCGGGGATTTCGAGAACGCTTTTCCGCCCGGTCGACCGCCGCAGCCGCCTGCGCCGCCTGCGCCGCCCCGAGCGCCGTTTCCCTCCTGCCACTCGGCCGCTCGCTCGCGCGATGGGTATGAATAAATATTAGAATTTTGCGGATAAGCCCCGTTTTACGAGGCGATACTTGTTTCCTCGACGGCGGCGGCGCCCGCCACGCCTGAATCGATCGACCGCCGCGCCGGCTCTCACTCCCCGGCCTACTCTACTCTCACCGCTCTCGTCCGTCTTCCTCCGCGCTGCCAGCCAGCGACAATCCCACCTTTCCACCATCGCCGCGAGAGTTATTATATTTCGGCTCACCCACGCGGAATCTCGGGTTTGATGCAGTTTTGCCGACGATTCCTCGCCTCGTTAAACGACCAGAAAAGTATCAATCTTGACGGTGACGCCTCACCGCCGACCCCGCTGCTCTCCTTTCCACCTCGGCGTATCAGCAGATGCAAATCAGGGCGTCGTGGAATTTACTTTGCGGAGAGAGAGAGAGTGAGTGAATATGTATGTGTGAATGTGCTTGCGCGGCTCTGCACTGCCTCGCTTGTGTTACTTTCGTACTGCTCTATCTGAGGAGTGCAAGCTCGTGTATTCGGATTCATCCGCTTTGAATATATTTCATCAGCTCGGCGGGGAAACAAGGATTCAAGCAGGCAGCGCTGCCAGTACACGCCGCTGCTAACCAGAGAGCGAGAGAGAGAGAAGGGCTGGATGTACGCGGGAAAGAATGGAATATCAGGGGTAGTCGAGGGCGAGTTGCTGGATAACCAGCGCGCTCGGCTCTACACGAGGTCAACTGAAAAAGTAGTATAGGAAATACGTAGAAAAAGGCAGCATCCCCGCGCGGCCGCAGTTGACGTTCTCCGCGTGATAAACGCGTCGAACCTCCACTCAGTTTCCACAATCATTAGAATCACCCTCGAAACGGCCAGCGACCGGCTTTAAAATCACTGGACTCGGCTTCCCAGTCAACAGAGATAGTCTACCCCGAAATCACTCGGCAGTCGGCTTCGAAGTTACCGCGCGGAGAGTTTCGGGGTGATGGTATTACTTTCTAGGCCATCAATCTCCCCGTAATTAGTGGCGGGCCGAGCACCCCTTTGATTCGTAAATCCATCTCCGGCGTGCGGTGTGCGGGATCGGCGCGCTCTCTCTCCGCTCCCGGCAAGGATTCGGGCGTGTTCACGCGCGAAATGACCGCGCGCGCTGGCACGGGTGTCGGGGGCGGCCTCGGGATTAAATTACACGGGCCGGAAAAACGAGGGAATCGCTGCCACTTAATCAGCGGAATCTTCTAGTCATCGAGGGGTTCCCTCGCAAGGTGCAAGCGTGTGTGTCGGTGTGTGCGAGAGGAGAGGAGAGGAAAGGGTGTGCTGAGGGATGGCTTGGTGGCATGCTGCTCCTTGGAGATAGATAAAGAGAAGCCCGAGCTCTCGAAAGCCGAGACCAGCACTAGCAAACGGCGCCGAGGAAGACTGTACGAAGGAGGAAGGGCAGAGGAGGTTGCGAGGGTGAGAAAAACCGTGGTAGTTTTGGGGAAGAGAGAGTCTGCTATTGCGCGAGACCGGGGGTGTCGGCGGACTAACACGCCCTCGTTCTGCGGACTAACACAGGAGCGCGCTCCTCTCGACTACATGGTCCGAGGGATCCTGCTTACTGGCAGCCGCGAGGGTCCCAGATGCAAGCAACGAGAATACATAATTACAATGTCCTCGCGCCTGCTTGGGGAGCCTCTCCCGTAGGTTAGCTGACTCCACTCGGTAATCTAGACAATGTTACCCCAGGGAGGCCAGCCAGCCAGCCAGCCACCACCACCACCACCGTGAGCAAACGTATCCGTGGAAAAGCTGAAAGGAGATTGCTTCGCGCACACGCATATGCGAGGACACATAGAGTTCATTCTGTTATAGCGGCACCGAAGAGCGCGCCTGATTTTTCCCGTGTATCGGCACATACGTGGAACATGTACTCGGCTCGGGAGAGCGAGCGAGAGAGCGATCGTTGGACGGGAAATCGATCAAGCAGAACGATACGCGCCATCAATTTTATACCGGGCCGCACTGTTAAAACGAATGGTCGCGAGGATCGCTCGGAGCGATCCACTTTTTTCCCCTCTCGCTTTTTAAGGGTCCTTAGATCACGCGCGTGCCGCCCTAGCTAGCCTATGAGGCGACTCCCGATGAGAAAAGATTAAGCACCGTTTTGATGGATAGCCGCAGTGGACCCAATACGTGCTTTTCCTCTCTCGATCGCTCTATCTGTCCCCCTCGCTCGCTCGGTACTCGCCGACACTCGTAAAACGGAGTAAAGCTCGCAGTATTCTTTATGATCGCGCGGCGACTTATCGAGGCGATTTTTTTTCTATTAGCTCGTTCCCCGAGGTCACGTGCCGCCCGGGGAGAAATCGTAGGCTTCGACTGCCAAGGTCGTCGGCCAAAAGGGGTTGCTTAATCTTGGGGAAATCGTCGAGCGCGTTAAAATGTGGGGGGATGGGTGGGGGGCGAAGAGACAGTTCGCGCTGATTCAGGAGAACTCGAAGAGGAATCGCGCCTGTTCGAAGATATCTCTTATCGGTGTCGACTTTTTGCCAGGACCAGTCGTTCAAAGGGAATCCTGGGAGACAGGTAGAGAGCCCGGGGGGAAAGAGGGAGGGAGACTCGGCTTGGATCCTCATCGAGATCTCCAGTGCTCCCGGTAATCGACGGCACTTTCCTCCAGTGTTCGCAGCTTCCTACATCTGCCATCCGGCCGCCATCCTTCACCTTTTTTGGGGGCTTGAACGTAAACTCTTCATCTCCCGGGCGCGCTGGGTCGGGGTGGTACGGCGCTCGGAGGTGGTCGTACTCGAAAGAAGAATAGTGATGTGCGCGCGGGCATTAGCCTCAAATTGCGCGGATGAGCGAAGGGGAGAGAGAAGAAGCGATGGAAGGAAGGAAGGACGGCGAGTGAGTGGTTGGATGTAGTGGAGCGGGTGCAATTGCGGTCCGAAGAAAGGCGTGCCGCTGCGCCGCTGAGTGAAAGGGTGTGGTTTTATCTCTTGCCTTTCGAGGCTGCTCTCTTTGTGAGTGAGCGCGCCCCCCCGCTTCCGAAATCGCTCCTATTCTTTTCGAGAAGCCGATGGTCCGCGGGGATGCTGCGGGGCACATACACCGTCGCCGAGGACCAGAGAGAGAGGGAGAGAGGGGGCACCCGCCGCTTTTCTCCCCCTCGTCGAGTATAAACGACTTAGCGAACTCTCGAATGTACGAGCTGGCGGTGCGCGCCTCTTGAATAGGGTAGCCAGCCTGTCGACGAGAGCATCGAAAGCTCGGGGGAGCGAGGCAGAGGCAGAATGACGGAAAGAGCGGGAGAGAGTGCTCCTGGAGATTGTGCCCTCCGCTAACTTGCCCGAGCCGGCATCGAAACCAGCTCGAACAAACGGCCCTTACGATTTATGCCAGCGGCGTGTCACTCCTCTTGTAACAATTCCGCAAGGACACCCCTAGCCCTTGGAGTGCGTCCTACTCGCCGAGTGCGGCCCACCCCTTCGCAATCGCCAGCCGACGTCCTGTCGATCCTCCGCTCCCACTCTCCGCCGCCGTACCACCACTTAGCCCCCGATATTCCAGATTCGACATTTTCGCCCCCGTGAACCTCTCTTTCGTCCCTCGATTTCGCGATGATGAAGAGGTGCGCGCTCGCTCGACCAGAATTCCCGCAGTGCCGACCGCGCGCGCCCGCTCGCCTCAAGTACATGCTATACGGCGGCGGTGGTCCAGGATAGTCGAATTCCTGCCGGGACAATTAACAAGCTCAGTAACACTCGCGGTAATCATATATTTCTGCCGTAATCCCTGCCTGGCCGGGAGCCGCTCGCCCATTTGCCAGAACGCCGGCCACGCGAAACTTCCACCGCGTAGCCTAACTCCTCTTCTCCTATGTGTTTGTATAGTACATGGTTTTAGTGTCCCAGATTCGTACGCCCTTGTGCGCTCTTTCCTGCTATGTATATCGATTTTCTTTAATGCAAGCCACGAGTATTCTTTGACCAGGGAAATTATAAAATCCTTTGAATATATTTTTGGATCTTCGATATTTCGATACTCTTTGTATTCTTACAAAAGCGTAAGCCGGCCGACTTTAACAAAGCATTGACGAGATTCGTTGAATAATTAATCCTGGTCATATCCTGCTTTTCACTATCTATTTTGTTCCATCAATTTCTCTTCTGTTCAATATACTGCCAGCAGCTAATAATACATTCGCAGTCAAGGCACAAGTGCGCTCCTCCATTGAGCCGTTCACCTCAATACCGCGGGCATCTTTATTTTCGGTCTTTACTTTCCCCGCTAGCTGCGCGAGAGCTCGTAAACAAGCTTACGTTACATGGGCAGGGACTCAAGGCCGAAGCCGGGCAATTCTCAAGTGCGTTGTCCCACTCGGCTCGCTTCCTCAGTGACACGAGGGAGTTGGGGCGATCATAGGTCAGAATTGTGTATTACTCGGCGAGCGTAGGCCTTGCGGGAGCGTGCGTGCACCAAGTGAGCATAGAGAGTGAGGAGCAAGTAGTTCCCCGTCCGCACTTAGGTGTACGTATATGTATATAGAGACGAGTAGCAAGTGAGACAGGCTTCGGGGACGTAGCCAGTGCAGTGTGCTCTCATCCCCGCATCCTTAAGTCATGTTCCGCGTCACCCAAGATGCCGCACTCCACCCTCGTACGCTGACCACCGTCCCTCTTCGCATTTCCACCTCCCTCGCGCAGCATCTACTTGTCGCTCGTTAGATACGTGTAGGTACCTTGTACAGCCGTGTTGGGACATACGTACATACGTAGTTGGTGTGGCTAGAGGGGTTGCGATAGGGAAGCTGCGGGTATTAAAGCTCGCCAGCTGCCCCGACCCGTTTCTCGACTTACCAAGTTCGCGCTAAGCCCGCAACAATCGATAACGCACTGCTACGTTTGGGTGGAAAAATCTCGCCGGATAAAGGACTCTCTTTCTCTCTTGAGATCGTCCCCTACAGTCGTTGATGTTGCGCTTTGATGAGGTCGCTTAACACACCCGGGATCTCTCAGGCTGATTATCTTTTTCCTGGGGATTAGTCCTGTATGCTCGACCACTGGATTATCAAACGGGGGTCGCGCGATACAATCATTGGTGGATTAGGGAACTTGGAGTTACAGATGTTTGCGTCATTTAATGTGTATTAAGCTGCGGTAGCATTTGAACTGTGTTTTTTTATATTCTTTTTTTTCTTTCGTTCTTTATACTGTTCCTTTGAATATCAGAGTTTTAATTGGAGTATGAACACATTAATGAGGGTATTACGTTTACCTTTACTGCATCACTCGGATATCGAATGGTAAATATACTAATTTTATTCGCGCAGTTCAATCTCGACATTTACACTTCAATATTAGCTCTCGCGCAAAAGCAATACGAGGCAAATCGAATTGATTCGGAAGGCGCTCGATGCTTCTGGCAGCCAGGGTCCTATGAACCGAAGACGGGAAACACGTAATTCAGTTTGCATCTGGTCTGTGAGTTTATAGGAGAGGACACATAACAGTGTTGAGGGTCGGCGGCTGAGCTGCTTCTTAAATGTCCCGAAGATTATTGGGGATGAAATAACGCCCGGTGGCAATAAAAGTGCCGGCTGGCCGCTTTTCCCGCCCGCGAAAAACTTGGCCCGTCAATTCTCCGGGTGTAAGCAATCGTTACGGTGGCCGAGAAGCAGCACCAGCAGTGCCGCCAGGAGCATTGAAGTCTGAAGAGGTTATTGATAAAATGGAAGGCCGAACTTCCACCTAGACTCGAGTTCGCCCTGTCGCCGCGCTGAGTTACGAGTTTCCCCTGTGGATTTTACGATCGCCGCTGGCCCTTAAAAGGAATTTTGTCTTCGCTTATAGTCGCGTTTTACGCTCGACCTATGCTACCTTCCAGTCGGCAAACGTTCCCGCTCTCGCCAACTTCCAATTGCTTTCGTCGGTCCGAAATGCCACTGAATGAAAATTCCGGCCGGAAGCAGTAACAAAGTCCTCTTCGCGGTGAACTGCAGGAACTTCAAACTCGCACAGTTCCAACGTCCAATAAATAGCAGCCTCGAGGATAATCCTGCCATTTCAATACTAGCAATAATATCATTTGCATCGAACATTAGCGGCTCTCGAAATCTTGGCCAATTCCCATGCAAAGCTGCCGACATGTTTCAAACCGACGACGGCGTGCATATTCTGCGCTGGCGAAACTTTCTTTGCACGCCGTTCGTGCACGCACACACAGACCGAGGAGACTTCTCTCTAAGAGATGGTATCAGCCCGTGTGCCGTTGGCAGCGGGCGATATGTAAAAAAGATGGCGCTGGAGAGCTCGGAAAATAGGACGCGTGTGTAGCCAAGATGACATCCGATAGCTCTTACTCGCATTTAAGTCCCATTAAACACAGCACACCCACCATTAGCTACGTCCAAGGGGGAGTCCGTTATTCCACTGCGCGCGCTTCGCCGGGAGTTTTTCGTTTTCGAGAGACCCGGCGCGAGACAGCTGGCTAAATTCCTGGCGATAGCACGCCACGTAGCCGAGGAAAGGCCGATGCTTTTTCTATCCAGTATGCACCAATTAGTGTACCCGGAGAATCCAGCAGCATCCGACGGTGCACGTAGCCGTACAGTGATACACTTGGGCGCCGGGTTCTCTAGCTGTGTCTCGCCAAAGTGAGTTATGGAGTAACGACCCGGAGGCTGCCGAGTGTCGGGATCCCCGGGAGTATGTGCGCGCGGGGCACATGTACGCGCACGACGCGCGGGGAAAGATCCACGTCGAAGGTAAAAATGCGTGCACTAGGAAGAAAGGTTGACTAGAGCCGCGGCTGGTTGAGTGGTACATCGCGGAGAGCGCACGGGCCAAGAGAGCGCAAGAACTTATCTCTGGAAACGGGAAACGCAATAGAAGTAATAACATCCCTTATTACGACGTTACACGCGATACGGGATCGCAAGTTCGTGTTTCGCGAGCATTGCGCGCGTGTTGCCCGACTCTCTTTCTCTTTCTCTTTCTCTTTCCCTGGATAGTTACAGCGAGCCTCCTTGCTTTCGCGTACAAGAGGTATACGCGCCTTCTATCTCCGCTCCATGCCCTCTTCTCTATGACCAGTTAATGCTGGCACGAGGGAGAGATGGAATGTAGCTAAATTACGGTGTAGTCATTCGGTAATTGGGGAGTGACGCTGATGTGAAATACATCGGCCCACTAATTGGTATCAATTTCCGTAGATGAAAGTGTTGGGATGTGATCTTATTTTAGATGTACTCTTAGAATTACACGTGGGGTTTCCCAGCTTCCATCGTTCCCAATAATTTATATTCTGAAAATGACCATTCTATGCTCTTTCGTGAACTTGTATTGCAAATAACTCATTAGCATTTACCAACGAATTCCCGAGCCCCTAAAGTATACACGTGCTAAATTGGTACCACTTACAACACCCATGCACAACATCCTCCCGCAGCTCCACATAATTCCACCGTAAATCTGAAATACTTCCACTTTTACCGCCAACATCCAGCAAGTGTTCCTCGATAATTAGCGTTGCTTTCGCTACCTTCGGACCTCCATTCCCGCGCACTGCAGCCATCTCTTTTCTAAATTACCTTCTGCCTTCCCTTACCTCGAGTTAGTTATTCAAAAGTAACTAGGCGCCCGGGCGAATACAGTTCCGCCGTTTAATTCTCAGGGCGAACGTGCGAAAGTGGTCATAACGCGTGCCAGTGGGATACGCGTGCGACGCGTTTGATATTCAGGCTCGTCGCCGAACGGCGCAGTATATTCGCGCGCGTTCGCCCGTTAATTCGCATACCTTTCTTAGGTGCATGTGCTCCCGCGGTTCGCAGCGCGTTCAGCGGAGCAGTGCGCAGCGTCGGGTTGGCCGGCGTCTATGAGAGGTATACGAGGGGCGACAATGCCCGCGCACCAGGTATCCCCGGGATATGGCATAGGTGTTTCTACCTATAATTAGGCACCCACTCTCCTAGCTGCGCAGGTAAATTTCCCCGCTGCTGGATAGCGTCGCGCAAATCAGTGGGGTACTCGCGCCTACTTGCACGCCGAACGATAACACCTACTATCTTATTAGGCTGGCGCGCGACGCTGCTCCGCCCCGGAGATTCAGCGCCGCCAATGACTCCCACGTATTGGTGCTCTTTTAAGGGAGAACCTTTATCGTGAAGGTTTGATCGTAAGTTTAATCCAGTTTCGATTAAACTTACGATAATAGGGTTCGCGGTATTGGAGGTATAATGGTACAGTGTTACACAGTTTTATGTGAAATAAAGGAGGAAAGCGAGGAATTCCTTTTTAGCTGACTTCTTGGATACCTCGTGGTTTCGGTAGACGTCTTTTGCTCGGAGTCGCAGAAATTAGGAGGGCGCTCTTCTTGAAGGGAAAGGGAAAGAGTACTCGATAAATCAGTCGTCGGCTCCAGTTATCCCCTTAAGCGCAATATCGCGATATTTAGGAAGGGCTGACCGTGACAGTTTTATTGGCGGCCGCGCGGGATCTTAAGAAGAATATTCATTTGGCCGGTAAATCAAGGGGAAATCACCTTCCCTTAACCCTGTGCCCGGTGAAATACAAGCGCGCCGTTAACGCGCCGGCCTCGCATATCACGAGCAATTAGTTTCCCGCGCGAGCGCGCGCCGAGATCGAACTCGAGAGAGCGAGAGAGCAGGCCCCTGCGCATCGAAGTGTTGTAAGCGTTGGAAGTTATAGGGGAGGTTGCGGAGCGGCCTTAAATTTTCTCGGGAGCGGCGCGGCTTCCTTCGGACGATTCATCCCCCGAGTCTCGGGCAATAAGGAACTGAGCTATGGATTGTCGAGGGAGGGGGTCGCGAGGGGGTGGAGTGGAGGAAACAAGGCGGGGGCGGAAAAAGGAGAAAGCCGGTGGATAAATCAGTCGAAAAGCGCTTCGTTTAGCCGCGATATCGCGGTGTATCCTGGAGGATTCCGCTGGCGGAAGGGATTCTATTGCGCGTTCCTACGCCGGGAGAGATATCCCAGGGAACACAGCTCTCCCCGGCTAGAGAGCGTCGGCAAAGACGCCCGCCGCCCGTCGCCCGCCCCGAGCTACGATCCACTTATTCTCGATCAGCCCAAGGGTGGAGAGAACAAGCTTCATCCTCCCCGATACTCCTCTCTCGGCGTACTTCCGTCGCCCTGGAATTTAGAGGCAAATTTCTTTCCCTCTCTCGCTCTCTCATCCGATCTCGAGGACGCCTGCCTCCTTCCTCGCTCGCGGCCGTTCCGAGACTCGCTTTTTATTGCATTGCCGCCACCCTCGCGATCATCGATATCCGACGCAAACAGCTGTAAACTTCCATCAAGCTCCCTCACCCTCCGATGCACTCGCGTTCCATCGGCTAAGGTCACGCCGTCACGTTCTCGCGAGATGCGACGCCTGATTCCCTACGCCTCTTTACCAACCATGCGACATCCCTGCTTGGCTTAGTCGCCGATTGCATCTTCTTATCCCGCTGGATTTCCTCTACTAATGTCCTTTCAGATTTCTTCTTTTTTATTGGGATTAGTTGCAACTTTATGAGTTAGCGCGTTTAAAGTTATAGTATTCTCCTGCGGCGAACCGGTGGCATATTTCTTTAGCTCCACACTTTTAAATTGGTCCGCGATTACAATCAAGGCAGAGTTACAATTTGTATAATTAGGAAATTGTCCGACCTCCGAGTTGGCTCTACTGCGGTAAACGCGACACTCGACGATCATAGGGAAATACAAGCCGGCCGTTTCCCGGAAAAAGTTCCCACTAGCCAGGTAAAGTTCCAGTTGCTAAATGCGGCCTTAAACTCGGCGGGATCGCAGAGAGCTCGGCTTGGCCTTTGTGCGCGGGGATTTATCGCGAAAACGGTTTGTTCTCACGTGTCGGGCTCTTAAACTGCTTTGAATGTGGGGAGGAAGATGCGCATCGCGCTTCCGCGGACGATGGATGATGCCCGGAGTCACCAGGCCCGAGGCGACTTCCGCTCGCCCGTTCATATCCACGCGATAAGAACATTAGCAAGGAAAATATGGAACTCACCGTGGCCTCGGTGCGCGCCGCTCTTTCTCTCTCTCCCCCCCTCCCCGGAGACGGCAGGATCTCCCTTTGTGAGTTGCGGCCGCGGTGGATGCATTAATTATGTTATCTGCCGGTGGCTCGTAGGAGGCGCTCGGTTACACGAGTGCGGAGGCCACTCTTGAAAATTGTCTCGGATCTCCCGTTAATTGAGCCAGTTGCGCGAACGCCTCGGCAGGAATAAAGTAGCGCGGTGTCATCGCGAGTCCCTTGCGACAAGAAGTCGCGAGCCCTGCGCTCGACGCTCGATGATTGGCGTCAACGAACCTCCCGGCCGCTTAATTCCGCGCGCCTTGTCCGAAGAGGCCGATGCCGACAGGGTTCGAGGGAAAATTAGAAAAAGATGGGGAAACGCGCGTACGGACCGCGCGCCGACATCGCAGCTGTCTCTCGCGAGTCGAGGACGTCTTTTGGCGCGCGAAAATTTCGTTCCGCGCTCACTCTCTCTCTCTCTTTCGGGATCCAGTGACAGGGGAAACGTGTATTTTTAACGAGAAAGCCGTCCGTGCCAGATGCCTCTCCACCACGTTTCTCTTCCAACTCTTCCGGGCGCGTCTCTCCTCGGCAGATCTCGTTCGCGAAATTAGGAAAACTCGAGCGGCCGCCTCGCCCTGTCTCGAGAAACGTCCGGGAAGCACTATAATTTGCATCGCATTACCGCTGAGATGTGTGACCCTCCGGGATCAATTATGAGCGGGGGAAAAATGGAGCGGCGGTAAAGTGGCGCGTGTCAAGGCAGCGCGTGATGTGTGTGGCTACGTGTAATTCGAGCGAAGCTCTAAGCCGGCGGAAAGGACGAGTTTAAATTTCAAGTCTACGTAAGACTCGGCGACTGCGTCGGAGCTTATTAGAATCCTTTCCCGTAGAAAAGGTCGACGGTCAGCGAAGAGTCGTCAGATTGTCAGGAGACTCCCGACGCACAAAAGCACCAGCGACATATTCTCTTCCTCGCGAATCGTGTAACCTAGAGCCGAGAAGTCTCTTACCGACCTCCCCGCGGCAGAAGTGCTGCCGGGTCGAGAAATCTTGAAATAAAACTCATTTACCGCGTCGCGCCTTTGGCATCGATGGCCCTTCGGCGTACTTTAAGGGCTGCTCCCGCACTCGGAGCACCGGCTCTCGCAAAGCTCTCGATCACTTCCTCCTCTCTCGGTCTGGATATTCAACCTAGAACCAGCTCCCCTCGACACATCCAAATCCCCGCACACGATTTCCTCCCTCCTTTGAGATCGACTCGACTCGACTCTCTCCCGAAAACTCCGCGCATATACATCTCCCCAGGTTCACGAGCGTTCTAATTAATTCGGGCGTCGATTAGTCGAGGCTTAACCGGATCCCCGGAGTTGCGGAAATATCGTAAATTTTTGCCGCGCACAGGGGAGAGCGAGTCGACACGGCGGATATTCGGCAGGGAGGTCTATTGGATCGGGGGAATACATTAGCGGGAAATCGGATGCGAAGCCCATTTTAATAACGAATCACCATCGACTCCTCGAGTGGAGTAGGTGGCTGCTCGCGAGAGGGAGAGGATCAATTAGAGTGGCGATCCTTGGGGTTGCCGATTGATTAAAAAGCAGGCTCGAAGTCAGCCAGTAGAACGAGCCGGAGGGATGGGCGATCGATCTTCGTTAGAGATAGGAAGTTGCCGGCGTGGGGGAGGTAGTGATGCGGCATAATTCGCGGAATAACACGGCGATATTCCCTCGCATCCGGGGAATTCTGTGCGAGAGCGAGGTCTATCAGGGCGTCATCTAATCGGCGGCGGTGTGGCGGTGCGCTAGTGCCGGCCCGGTAGCTTGTAACGAAGCCGAGGAGGGCCAGTAATAACCGGGCGACGTGGCAATTAAATTCCGTGGAATCGTTTAGTGCTTCATAAATCTTCCTTCCGCTCGCGCCGAGCGAAAGAAGAGGCCTCGAGTCGGCGGCTATCCTCCTCGGGGTGCGCGGCTCCTTCGTCAAGAGGAGCAGCGCCAAACAGCTTGCGGCCGCCTTAAATCCGTTAATAGCTTCGGAAACGTGTGAAGTCGCGCCGCCTGGCGGCCACGCCACTCTTTCCTCCCAGCGTGCCGAGAGGATGATTTGTGGCGGCGAGAATAGGGAAAGTACTTCTTCTTCCTCCTCGGGGAACCTTCTTCCAAACTACGCCTACCGGCAACCACTCTCCAAGTCTCCACCACTCGGCCAATTTGTCGGCCGACCAAATCGGTCGTTCATCCGGCTCATTCCCGGCTTCAAATATCAATCCATACCACCTGGCAACCGCTGGATAGATCGGCCCCGGCAGCTTCCTTCCTTCCTATATCGGACCTGTTTGTTTCGCGATTGCTCGGCCGCGACGCAAACCAACGCGGAGATGGCGCGATACCCCACCAGCCAATGCACTCGGTGTACCTAGTAGTTTCATGCAATCGACGTGTTCCCCCGTCCGAAAGGCCGGCGCTCGCACGATTTATGGAATCGTCCGATTCCACTGGACACACGCCGGTGCGCCAGTAAAAAGGCGACGTAATGGTGGGATTTATCGAGTAATAGGAGAGCTCGGCAGGCCGGCAGCCGGGAGAGCTCGGATGATATCGTAGACGTCGATATTTGCAATTCTCATTCTTATTCATTCCCTGTCGACGAGTCAGCCCGAGCGAGCCAGACGCCAGCAACTAGCAACTAGCCGGTTGGTCGGCTCGCAACAAACCACTCTCGCCGTCCGTCGCCGCCGCCGCACGCCGCGCGCCGTGTCTCTATAACCCACGTCAATTACTCCGCGCACTCTATCAGAGTTCGGCGGCATCGATCGTGCGCGGAAAGGAAATAGCATTGGCCGCGCTTCCCACCAAATGGAAGGAAATTATAGCTGTCCCTCGTTGAGAAGCCGCGAGTGCTAAAAAGACTGGCCGAGAGAGAAGCAGACTTTATTCAAGTTTCGGAGAGTCGAAGCTTGGATTTATAGAGGTGGCCATTTGCAACGGGGAAATCGTTAGCACGCGAGGGAGTAAACGGAGGATCGCTCGATTGCTTTACTTCCATGTGGTCTCAGCAGTAAAAGCTGAGGGAAAAAGGGGAAGGGAATGCGGCTAGACGTGTGTGCATGCGAGGTATCTGTCGCAGGAAGATTGCTAGGGATAGGGTGCTTCCATGGAGCAGGGCGATAATAATTTTTGTTATCGCCGCTGTCCTATAACGAGCTGTAATCCGGAGGAGAGCGCAAGGTGCGGTCGATCCGAACTGTAGCGGAAACTGGGAATTGCACTTTCCACTTCATCCTCCAATAGCGGTGGCCCCTTACTCTCGTGCGTTTAATGCTCCGTCTAATCCGGTTAATCTCGATCGTCCCGTATATCACCGGAAATCACGATTAAAATACTCGTCCTGAATCGCCGCTATCCCTTACTCCTCCTTTCTTCGCTCTGGCCGTACACCGTTCTCAATCTCGAGATCGTTCACTCGAAAGTAGAAATGTTCTCCATTCCTTTCCTATCTAATCTCGCGGACTAATGGTAAATTATTTCGCACTTCTAGTTGGATTTTATGGTACTGCACTACTTTGACTCTTTCGGCCTCGTCCTATTAATGCAACTATTCATTCTGAAATGCTTCCTTGAAGCGGTTCCAGCTGATTAGAACTTATTGCACTGTGAATTAATTACTTGGTGATTAAGATAACATGTTGGAGATCTCGAAAAGAACTAAATAGATGGTACAGCAGTTATTCCATTTTAATAAAACTTATCACGATTTCCTACAAATAGCAGGCTAATATGAATAATTTTAAACATGATATTTTGCCAGACTTGTTATTTCTAATATTGACGACTTAAAGGAACGCGTAGGACGAACAATTTCCATTGGAGCGATTAGACCAAGGGAAAGTAGAGGTCTAAATAAAATCACGTGGACACGACGAAAGGCACGAGTGATCCTCTGGTGTATCTACCCATGTAGGAATTGCCGGGCGAAAGGCCAGGACGATAGTTGGGCCGTAGTCGGGTTGCCCGTTCATAACCAGAGAATCGGCAAGAAACAACGGGCCATAGTTGGTCCAGAGTCGGTGAATTGTTACATGCCCGGCTTTATACATTCGGTTGGGCGGCAACTTTGGGGAAGAGTCGGACCATGCTTGGGGGGCCAATCTTATATATTCTATGTATATTCGGCGGAACAAAGTCAGCAAATTATGGGATGTGCTACCATAATGTTTTTCACAGTTACGTTTCAGGAAATAGTTATTTCCAGTTAGAAACGATGCATTTTACATACTAGGATTCTTAACTGATCGTGAACTGAAGTTAGATAGTACTGTGCAATAATAGATTTACTTCACTCGATGCATTTTACGAAGGTTTGTAGCAGATAGCTAACTGAAGTTAGATAAGATCATACAATAACAGATTTCCTTCACTTAATGGGAGAGAGTCGGGGAAGAGTCGGGACAGAGTTGGGGAAGAGTTGGCACATAGTTGGATGCCCTAGTATAACGTTTTTAATCCTTAGATTAGATGAAATAGTCATTTTTCTGCTAGTTCTGATATATTTTACTAAGATTCGTAGCTGATCGCGAAGTGAAGTTAGATAAGATAATACAATAACAGATGTACTTCACTTAATGGGAGAGAGTCGGCTCAGAGTCGGCTCAGAGTCGGCTCAGAGTCGGCACAGAGTCGGGCCGGAGTTGCCAAATGGTTGGGCGTCCTGTAATGTTTTTAATAGTTGTACTTGAGGGAATAGTAATTTTTCTATTAGCACCTATGCATTTTATTGCGATGCCTATAGTTGATTATGGGCAAAAGCTAGATAGCACGGTACAATAATAGATTTCCTTGACTCGATGGGATAGAGTTGGGGACGAGTTGGCAAATAGTTGGATGCCCTAGTATAACGTTTTTAATCCTTAGATTAGATGAAATAGTCATTTTTCTGCTAGCGACGATGAATTTTAGTAGCATTCCTAGCTGATCGTAAGATGACGTGAGGTGGGACCGTATAATAATTGTAGATTTATTTCACTCGATGGGACAGAGTTGGGGAAGAGTTGGCACATAGTTGGATGCCCTAGTATAACGTTTTTAATCCTTAGATTAGATGAAATAGGCATTTTTCTGCTAGTTCCGATATATTTTACTAAGATTCGTAGCTGATCGCGAAGTGAAGTTAGATAAGATAATACAATAACAGATGTACTTTACTTAATGCGAGAGAGTCGGCTCAGAGTCGGTTCAGAGTCGGCACAGAGTCGGGCCGGAGTTGGCAAATGGTTGGGCCTCCTGTAATGTTTTTAATAGTTGTACTTGAGGGAATAGTAATTTTTCTATTAGCACCTATGAATTTTATTGCGATGCCTATAGTTGATTATGGGCAAAAGCTAGATAGCACGGTACAATAATAGATTTCCTTGACTCGATGGGATAGAGTTGGGGACGAGTTGGCAAATAGTTGGATGCCCTAGTATAACGTTTTTAATCCTTAGATTAGATGAAATAGTCATTTTTCTGCTAGCGACGATGAATTTTAGTAGGATTCCTAGCTGATCGTAAAATGACGTGAGGTTGCACCGTATAATAATTCTAGATTTATTTCACTCGATGGGACAGAGTTGGGGAAGAGTTGGCACATAGTTGGATGCCCTAGTATAACGTTTTTAATCCTTAGATTAGATAAAATAGTCATTTTTCTGCTAGCGACGATGAATTTTAGTAGGATTCCTAGCTGATCGTAAGATGACGTGAGGTGGCACCGTATAATAATTGTAGATTTATTTCACTCGATGGGACAGAGTTGGGGAAGAGTTGGCACATAGTTGGATGCCCTAGTATAACGTTTTTAATCCTTAGATTAGATGAAATAGTCATTTTTCTGCTAGCGACGATGAATTTTAGTAGGATTCCTAGCTGATCGTAAAATGACGTGAGGTGGCACCGTATAATAATTGTAGATTTATCTCACTCGATGGGACAGAGTTGGGGAAGAGTTGGCACATAGTTGGATGCCCTAGTATAACGTTTTTAATCCTTAGATTAGATGAAATAGTCATTTTTCTGCTAGTTCCGATATATTTTACTAAGATTCGTAGCTGATCGCGAAGTGAAGTTAGATAAGATAATACAATAACAGATGTACTTCACTTAATGCGAGAGAGTCGGCACAGAGTCGGGCTGGAGTTGGCAAATGGTTGGGCGTCCTGTAATGTTTTTAACAGTTATACTTGACGGGATAGTAATTTTTCTATTAGCAACTATGAATTTCATTGCGATGCCTAGTTGATTATAGGCAAAGCTAGATAGTACAGTATATTAATAGATTTATTTCACTCGATGGGACAGAGTTGAGGAAGAATTGGCAAACGGTTGGTGAACCCGATGATATGCATACTTGATTAAGAGTATGACTTCGAGTAATTTGATTTCTGTAATTTTATTTGAGTAAACTGTTACCTCTGAGATTTTGAAGATTATAGTCGGTGATAGATATATAGATATCGGGAAAATGCGATTTCGTATACAACTGCTGATGATTCAGGTTTTTTTACAAATCAATTTTTCTCCGAACTCCCACTACATTCGTCCGCCGCTACCATCAAATTTGCAAAGTTACAAACATCCTCATACCTCCGGAGGATAAAGCTTCAGGCTAGACATTCGCGGGCACTCTTTATGCCTAAAATTAGCTATCGTTAATAATACTGATGGATAGCTGACATGGCAGAGCGACGGACCGTCAACCTCGAGGACCCAGGTTCGAATCCCAACACCGCCGATTTTTCCTTCTTCACTACTTCACATGGTTTGTTCTATATTGTGCCAATACGTTAATTTGAAACTCTGTAACTCGGTTCGATTGAAGTATAAAATCGTTACATATTATTCTGTACAATAGAAGGTGAGGAAAAAAATTAATTTTTGTTTAATTCACGTTCAAAATTAATATTATTGACATTCGACGGCTTTTTGCTCGTGCTTTATCCGAGGACCTTATGGAGGTTAATACTGAATTTCAAATAATCAAATAATATAAAAAAAAAATGTATCTAAAACCACCAACGTAACGTATACTCCTTTGTAGCCTTTTTGAGAATGTATCATGCAGCTATGGGTTTAAATAAATCCATTTACCGCGAAAAAAATGATTGGCTTAGGATCGGCACAATATGATTACCAAGGTTGGGCGAACTTCGGTTGCCATGTGTGGCCCACAGTAGGCTATGAACTTTGGACCCTAGTGATCATCCCAACCCCCAGGAACATTTGGGCCAGAGTTGGCTGCCAGAGTCGTGCCGACTCTGGCGGTCGGGCCCGCCCGACTTGGACCAACTGTGGACCAACTGTATTTTCCTACATGGGTAGCCGGAGCCGGGAGCAATCGTCTCGACTCCCATTCTCATTGCACTCTCTTTTCCCTAATACCTGCCCTCTTTCTCCGTCCGGCGGGCAGATCGCTCTATCTCCGTCACTCGCTCTCATAGGGCGCAGCGCTGTCACTCGCGCATTGTTGATGTTTCAAGATAAATACCAGATACAGACTACAATGCGAGGCGCGGTGGGCCCCTCTGTACTTTGTAGGTAATTAATTACCAGGCATTGTCCGTCACCGGCAGTAACATATACGTTATATCAGCGGGCCGTCAACGCTCGTCGTCGGACGGGGCGCGCGCGCTATCGCAACGCGAGATTCCATTGTCCTTAACTATTATTCCCGGAGCCACCAGCGCCCCGGCCGGCAATGCCTCCTGTACACGTAGCCGACGATAATGCGCGACAGGATCGAAATCGCCGCCACCGCATTCCGCAGGCCTCGAACGCCTGCCACCGGCTCTCCACCAGCTCCACTTTCCTGCCGCGGCGCGATCGCCTATCTTGCCGAGCTTTCTAGAGTCGCCGGCCCGGACACGACCTCCCTCGATGAAAATAGCTCTCCCTCCCTTTTTACAATCATCGGCAGTGTCTTATCGCCGGGCACAAGTCACTGCGGATCAATGCCTCGCCTGTCCTTTGGCTTTCACTGCAGCAGCTATTCGGATGTCTTCGGATCGAATGCAAATAGGTTTCGGTCAGATTCATTGGAGATATCGGGGAAATAAGCATGTCTTTGTCACATGTTCCGATTCTTTGCAGCCAGTCGCACAGGATATACTTAGCGTGGCACTTAGACACTTCGCTTTCTAAACGCCGCCCCTAAGTACACACGATCGAGCCAAGTACTGTAACAAGGATTGCGTCAGTTCTCGCCATTCTTCAGGACATTCCGCAGCAGTTTAGCGTAAAGTACATGGCGCGGAATTGTGGAAATGGCTGGCTGGCAGGTGAAATCTGAAAAGGTCGTTTCCAACTGTAAGTAAGGGCTGGGTGGCGGGTGGGAATCGGTAGGCGATAGGAAAGGGCCGGAAGCATTACTGCGAATGTGTTCGGTAAGAGCTGAGTGTGCCGGAAGCGCTTGGCAAGGTTCGCCCAGGAACATCTGTAACCGCGCGGCTAAAGGTCGGAAATTCCTGGCGCATTACCGGCCAATCGTGTGTGCAAGGTGAGAGAGAAAGAGCGCGCAGGAGCGCAGAGTAGAAACTCGTCGTAGGCGTAGTAGTGTCCGGGTGGCCTAATGTACGAGTGCGCGCGTAATGTAGTCGTGTTTCGTGCGAGGCAAGTGCGCTTGGCACCCTTAGTGGCGGTGGCTCGCCTTTTCCACCGCCTCTCCAAGTTGTTCTACTCCCAGCCACCCCCACTGCCACGGCTGCTTTTGCTGTCGCGAGCTCTCGAGCCCGCTGCTGCTAACGCAACCTCGGCACACGAACGGTCAGATTGAAATCAGAGTGTTTTCGGTGGCCCCAAGCGGCCAAAGAGCAAGTCTCCACCTTGTAGCATCACTTAGCGGCTCTAGGATTTCCATAAATCAACACGCGCACGAAACCCCGAGACGTTCTGCGAATCTTGGCCCAACCTCTCCATATCCACATTACCCAATTTTTGGCATCGAGAGCCGTACGGCTCTGAATTACCGAGGTGCTCGGACAGCTAATTAGCGGGGGGATGCATGACACCCTGGGGAATTCGAGGGTCAATCGAGAGTTCGAGGATCCTCGAGGCTTTAATAGCGCCTTTAGCGGCGGTTCTGGAAAACGTGGCTAACAAATTCAAATCAGTAGCTCCGGGAATTAACACGCTATAGCCGTAAGATTAATTCCGAGGGGTACGGGTGAAGCAGGAGGCGCGCAGGGTGAAGGCTCGTTCTCTCCGTCTGGCATTGGCCGGAGAGCTCGCTCGCTCTCGGTTTCTCCCTGGCGGCTCGCATACGGGGGGACAGTGTTCGTGACTGCACTCGGGTATATTCTACCTGGTGCAGCAGGCACAGCACACTCTCGGCCGGGAAACGGTAACAGCGGCTACAGCCGAGCCGGAGAAGTAGAAGTAAGGGAGAGGAGACGTACGTTACCGGCAGTCCTGTTTTACATGTCTGATTGCATCTCCACACCATGCGCCCGGGCGACACGCGTCCCGTTCCATCGGCCTCTCCTCGTCTGCATACACACTCGCCCGGTCGCCCGCTCTTTCTAGACGTAGATAGCAGCGCCCCTGGCAAATCGAGCGATTTTCTAACGGGCCGCGCACCGCCTGCTTTTGAAGGGCCGCCAATCGCAGCCGAGATCTCGCGCCGGCACAATTAGGATGTCCTTAAACGGAAGCGAGCAACACAGGCTTGCCCCTGCCGATACATATTGGCCGGGCCTTGCTTCCTCCTATCTAGCGTGTTGCATACTGGAATGCACCTGGAATCGATTCCACCAGGGCGCTCGCTCGTCGAGCATCGCGATGCTCCCGTTCCGAGAACTACGCTTCCTACCGGCCCCCGTCGCCCTCCCCGCAACCACCTCCCTCGTAAATTGATACATAATGCAAGCGGACCGATAGCCAAATTTCGATTTAAGTGCTCCTCCCTCGTGTTATCCAAGATACACGAGCGGATATCTTCCTGGGCCAATATTCAACCCGTTTTATTAATACTGTCGATTTATCCAGGGCTTTGACTTGGGTCTTTATCCATTTCAAGATTACATTGACCACGTTGAGTAAGTCTGGAAGATTCGTATGTTGATTATTACTCTCTTAAGGAGAGTAAATTCGGGAATTGGCGAGAAGTCGGATTGGAGGATGAGGGTGGGACGAGTTCTATAGAGGTGGTTGACCGCCTTTGGCAAGCGGTGGCGCGTTGAATAATCGCCGGGACTCATAATAGGTGGCGGGGTGCGCGGCACTGTTAGGGGGTCGGACAATCTCCAAATTGATTCGTCCCTTTCGAGTGTATATCCGGGCAATGGTGGCTCTCGGGGAAAGTTGTGCCCGCTCTCCGGCGAGCCACGTTAAAGGCTATCGACCGGAGGACGGTGCGAGCGGTGCGAGCGGTGCGAACGAGTCCCGACGGAGATTCATTAACGCTTCGGCCGTGTCCCGCTTAAGTACTCCAATCGCGAAGCCACTCAGGGATGGTCTGCGTAAGTCCAGATAGAGAGGAAGACGCTGGAAGCACTTGGTGGTTGGCGGATCGGGTAGTCAAAGTCTCCTACCTGATATAACTCCACCTCTCGGGACGAGACTACTCGGAACTACCCCGACGATGAGGATGAGTGACTCGAGGACTGAAACGGGGACGACTCAGACACGGGTTAGGGAATAATCTTGTTAGACGGGATACGCATTATTCGAATCTGACATCTTAATGCACGCTGGTCCAGCTTGACACCATTGACTCTGACATCGGTTCGCTCGGCTTCCTCCACAAATATTTTGCGATCTATCACTGTCTCAAGAATTATACATTATGAAATGAAAAAAGGCACTTTTGTCTCGTAAAATCGTACTCATGAAATAACTGATATTTTAGCTGCTTTAACGAAATAGTATTAATTGATCAGTACAATGGTTGAGCTTAGAATCCGTCATATCGTCGGATGAAGCTATGTAATATCCTGGTGAATTGACTAATTCCATAAGGTTTAACTGCCAGATTCGTGTGTCAGAATGGTACATGGCCGGTAATACATAACGGGGCATCCCAGGCTGTACATGACGCGCCGGGGTAACAGATCGTGTCAGGACATATGCAAATCTCGTAATCGTGACACTCGCATCCTAATGCGTCTGCGTTTTATTAAAGGGACCTGCCGCAAACATCAATCCCGCGCTTCTCTCTACGCAGAGTCGAGGCCCCCGCCCCACCCTGGCGCCCTTGGTCATGAAAATAACTTATTATTATCATCGCCAGTCTGGAACACAAATCACTCGGACCGTCGTTCGTGACGTCCGCGTGCTCGGAATTCAAAGGCCGCCTTACTTTTCCATTGTTCCCGGTGGCAGGGCTCGGCAGGGTCGCGTTGACAAGTGCGATGAAAAAGTGGCCGCGAGCGAAATATTTAACTGGTGAATCATAATTCAACGGCACGTCGTGATACAGTGTGATATGCAGGGAGCTCCTTGACAGCTGGGGATCCCTATCCGAGTGTCTCCCCGACTGCCAGGGCATGTCACTCGCTCGAATAGCGTTTAACTCGGTTAAGGGCGCGGATCAAGCTTCGAAATCGTACGGCTCCCTTCGCACTGCCATTTGTAAAATAAATTCGGGGATTTATCCAGCGCGCGGGGGGCAGGGGGGCATGTTGAAGCGTTTTCTTACGGGATTGCTTAATCCTCTGAGTTATAGGCTCCTCTTCCCCGTCGCCCATTGATCCCCCGGCGGCGGGAACGAGCTTGCTAGCGCGCGTGCCGAGAGCGTTCACTCTCTCTCTCTCTCTCTCTCTCTCTCCCTCTTTCTCATCCCGAAATTCGCTCGCTCCGCGATTTCCTGACAAATGCGAGCTGCTCGCCCGAACAAACCACCCCCGGGGAGCAGTAGTCCGCGAGTGGAAAGATATAGTCAATTCGGAAAATAAGATCACGTAGCCGCCGCTTCTCGTATCTATTCGCGGTGGGCAGGGGGTGGAGGATGAGGGGTCGAGCGGTCCCGATGACGTGGAGCCAGTTCCACTTTCATCCCTCAGCAGCGGTCATAAATATATGGAGTCGGAGTGGATCTCGAGTGAGGTACTATCTCGCAAATTGATCGTGTGTGTGTGACGGCTACGGCCACTATTATAGAGCGTGCGAGAGGGGATCAAGTAGGACTGGCTCGTCTCCGTATTGCACTTGTCTCTCTCTCTCCCTCTCTCCCTCTCTCGCCGAGTGTGTCTGTCCGCCGGTCCTCAGCATCCCCCGTTGTCTCTGGTGTCTCGGTGCTCCTCGAGCTCGCTCCGCTTTTCGCCTCTCATTTTACAATCGGCTCGCCGCTGCAGGCCGATACTGCATTTTATTCCGCGAGGGTGGCCCGAGCCCGAGGGGTGAGCCGACGATTTTATTGGATGCGACAGTGATGCTCACGAAAAGAGACAGCGGAGGGTGAGAAAGTGTGAGGGAGGGAGAAGGTAGGGCCACCTGATTCTTCGTTCGGGCAGCTCTAGCACCCTCAGTCAGTGTTTCCCTTGGAAGAGACCTCTCCCTCAGTCGGCCCTCACTCTCTCACTTCTCACTCTCGCCGGCCGACAGAAAGGGGCTTCAAATGGCTGCAATATCCGCGTGTATTGACTCCTGGAATTGGGAAGACCTTCTCGTGCCCGGACAGAGCCTGCCCGCCACTCGTCTTCTTGGTGTCCCGTCTTCTGCGTCGGTAACCAAACGCTACCCTCTTCATCCGGCGCACTCCTCTTTCCACCCCTTTCTTACAGCTATCTGTTTCCCTTTCCCTTTTCTCTCTCTCTCTCTCTCTCTCTGGGCCCATCTACCGACAGGCTTCCTTTCCTTTTTACACACTCTCTTTCACTCGGCTCGCTTAACCGGGGATAAATTCGCGCCTCATTAACTCGCACTCTTGCCGAGGGGTTACCGAGTGACACCGTTCACTTACGGCATTAGTAGCTGGATACTCGGCCAAATTGAAATAATCGCCCGGCGGGTTCACCAGGCGTGACGGAACTCGAGGCAATGCGTCGTTCTTAGTGTCGTCTATTTGTCCCGGGGAGTTTTTCCCAGCTAAAGTGTGTAATCGCGGGGATGGAAATTTATCGTGAGCTTTCTGGGAGGAATCTCTCGGAGCGTTCGTGATTTCCTTTTGAGAATAGCGAGCCGTCGACTTGCGAAAGTGGGATTTCCAGGAGGCTTGCGGTGGGCTTTCGACAGATAGACCCTGGACGTGGAAAGAAATTACGTTTCTCCCCTTGTTTGCGTTAGGAGGACGAGAGTGGCGCGCGGCGCGCGTGCTCTCGCGCGCCGAAATAAGGTCTTTTCCTTGTAGGAGCGCGCGTCCCGTCGAGTGCCGCTTGTACGAATGGTCTTGAGTGGCGTGTTAGGCTTGCCCGGTGTTTGGCGAAGCCCCACGATTTTATTAGGGGAATCCAGTGAAGCGCCGGTGATTTTGCTGTTCCGGGAAATGATGCTCGCTGACGCCGACGCCGCCGCCTGGCGTCATCGATAGCGGCGGTAAGGCGGTAAGCGCGCGCTCGGTCGAGGAACCCGTGTTTGATCCTCCCCCTCGTTTCACGGCACATTCGACATGAGAAAGAGAGAAAGAGAGACAGTCAGCAGCTCGTCCGTCCGAGTCTTTAAAAGCTTGCCAAGCGTTGTTTTTACGCCGTCCGTCTTAGAAAAAAGGATTTTAACGAGAGTGTTACGCCGGCTGGAGGACTGCCAAATATCTAACAGCGTCCGCTGCCACGGCGAAACGCGATAAATCAGATCGAAAGGGCGTCGACGACACTGGATACAGAAATAATTGGATGGCTTTCGAGTCCCATGGCAGAGTAGAAGAGGAACGGCAGAGGGAGAGAGAGGGAGAGGCAGAGAGAGAGAGAACATGAGCGTTCTTGTCATTATAAATCACGAATTCTTCGGCGCGCCGGCTCCCGCCGATTTCTTATTCGAGTGCAAATCGCCCGGCGATTTTCTTCTTTCCTTGATTGCGATCTCGCTCGAGCGGAGAGAGCGAGTTACCTTTGGCGTGGTATACCTCTGGAGAATCGGCCCCGGTAATCGCATTAGGGGCAATAACACGCGCGGTATACGGTCGCGTCGCACGGTAAAAAGGGAAGCGGATGGCGAAAAAAATGGCGGGGTATACTCGACGCGTCGTTTATGGGAGCATTAAAAAGGAGATTGCCGATAGGGCGCTCGGGAGTGGGGAGAAGATTAAGGTGGAGGTCTCGCGAGGTGCACGGAAGCAGACGTCCGAACTCGAGCGATCGGCTATCGCACCGGTGATTTACAGGCTCTCCTCTCCTTATGCGCGCGCGCGCGCCGCCGAGCAGGCGAGCGAGCGCCTTCTCCTCGGGCCGATGGAGCCGTTCTCCGAGTACCAAAAGTCAAAGGAGCACTTAGCCGTCATTGCGAGACGATAAATCAAAGGGAAGAGAGAGCGTGTGCGCACGCAGGGGCTCCCTCCGCTCGCCGGGGCGCACATGTGTATGGTGTAAAACGGGATGGAATTAGTGTTCCCCGCGTGCATACTCGTGTGATGTGGGCAGAGCGGCAGCGGCGGGGCACAGACGCGGTCCATGCCCGCCGATGGGAACGGCCAACAACCAACAGCCACAAGTAGACGACGGCGAGCGGGAGGTGGGGAATGTCTTCTTGACTGACTGCACGGTGCTCTTGGCAAAAATACGAACAAGAACGGGGCCTCCGCAGTCATCGTTTAAAGTATTGCCTGCGATTTATCATTGGTCACATTAATGGCCCCGGAATTCCGTGTATTCCATTTGTATCTGTCCCCCTCTCCCTCGCCAACCGCCTGCGACCACCGCCGCTGCCGCCGGGAACTCTAACCTCGTGCCAAAAGAAACGGACCTCTTCGATCAGCCTCTTCCACCTCCTCCTTCTTGTTCTCCAGTCCCCTTAGTCCGGTAAAAGCTGCGCGCCACTCACCGAGGTTATTAATTCCCGGAAACGACGCCGGGGTACACCTCACTCGACGACGGATCCTGTCCTCGCCAGAAGGGGAACCCGGTGATTCCGCAGCCGGCAATGACTGCTGCGCCAGCATGTCTTTAGCCTCACTACCACGTGAACAACCCCGGCCTCACCGCAGCACCGCTATCGTCCACGACTATTCCCACAGCCTCGTCCAATTTAACCGAATGCTGCCTTCGAGGAATGTTTCATTTACAATTCTCGCCGGACGCTCTCCGCCCTTAGATTCTATTATTAATCGTTAATGAATGATATTTGCAATTGTCCGAAGGGCTTTATATTGATTATGTCGGAAGCCTGGAATACTCAGTTTCATTAGCAAGAGAACTTTATGTTTTCCGGTCATTTGCAGTGGTGGGTATCCATGGACGCGTCAATATCATCGAATCCAGCTTCATTGAGGTGTGATCGAGGCGATCGCTTAGACACCGTCGTGACAGTTTTCCGTGATTCGGCGGGAGCGGGCTCCCTCGAAATTGCATTTGGCAGCCGCTCGGCAAAGGCGTCCGAGGCGGCGGCTTCAAACGTAAACCTGATCCCGCGCGGATTTTCCCCGCTCGGGCAGCCACTGGGGATAGTGGACGTGCTCCCGCGACTATACACGTCTATGTATGTATACGTATCTATCAGGAGGAGACTCTGATTCCGTTGGACTCAGCCTCCGGGTTGCCTGGTTGCCGGGCCATCTGTCCATTTCCTCGGAGAGTGCTGCCGTTCGCCTGAGGGAATCACCGGCATCCCGCCTGCCACTTGGAATCGAAGCCGGGTTAAAGTCGCATTCTCTCTTCCGGACTGGCTCTGCCCTCGTTCACTGTGTCTGGCTCTGCTCAGTGCGTCCGTCTCCGGCCAGTATGTCTAGCGATCCCTTCGACCATGAATAACCAGCGCCAGGAGAGAGATCGACCAAGAAATTCGGCGATCATTCTGTTTCGACTCCATCTAGTACTCCACTCTCTTCTCTCCGCCCTTCCGATTCTCCTCTTTTTGCCTGGACACCCGCTTGCACTCCGCTTCCGACTTGTCTTCCCTGTGTTTATTCTCTTCCGGCACTAGATCCCCTAGTTTTCATTCGGCCCGGCCACTCTTCCATCGGCGGTCGGACGTCCGAAAGTCTTGGGGCGCTCGGCTAATTAATGCTGGTCTCCGCAGTGATTGCCTTGTCTGACTGAAAGGACAATTTCACTGATTTCCTGCGATTCCTCCTCCAGCAGACGCGACTCTGCGCTCTCCGTACCGGGTGGGGCTCGGCTTTACGATCCTTCGAACGATCAATCTGTCAACCGGTAGGAAAGTAGATCTCATCCGCAATACGTGCAAGTTGAATCCATACAAGTGGCTTGCCATAGAAAGTTATATCCGGGGGGAGGTTTCCCTCAAAACAAGTAGGAAATCCCCGGGGGCACATTTACGCAGCCGGAGTGAGCTCCGATCTTTTACCGGTTAATCCCGGTGGCGAGAGGCCGAAATAGCCGACGGACCAATAGTGGGAAGCTGCGCCCGGGCGGTTCGCGTTCCCGGTCATCCCTATCGCAGCTCCGCCGGCTGCTTTATCCCACGGTGCACCGTAGCCAGCCGCTGCTTTACGGCCAAATAAAGGAGAAAGCCGCAAAAAAATGGCGCTACTCTCCGCGCTCTTCTACGGTATATGCCGTTGCCAGGCTTAACCTCTGCGAGCGAAAGAGTAAACCCCAGAGAGGGAGGGAGAGAGAGGGAGCATCTCTCGCGCGTCAAAGTCTCTGCGTCAAAGGACATCAGGTGGCTGACGTGTGTACCCGAGCGAACCTACACTTGCATCATGCATCGGCGTTGATGCGAGCAAACGTGGCTCTCGGTCACGATGCACCTCCACTCGGGCTTTTTCGTACATACCAGACAGTGTTCGCCGGGGAGGAAGAGAGAGGCTTAATTTATGTCGTTTAAAAATGCAAATTCCGCCGATTTGTCTTCGCTGACGTGCCCTCGGAGGACGGTCCTCAATCCTGCCCGGCCAAAGCCAGGCGGGAATGGCACCATACCGGTACACCGAGCGAGACAGAGCCCCATAACCGAGTGGTGGGACTGCGAGGGGCCGATATAGAACCTCACTCGAGGGAGTTAGACGAACGACCAAAGACATAGGACGCAGAAACGAGGGGGGAATTTCTTTAATTAATACTTGCCACTCGTCAATTTCTTGCGACCGCTGGCCGCCAGTGGCATGGGCACCGGGAGGGGGAGAGAGGAAGAGAATGCAGCGGTTATATTCTCTAAGTGAATTAGTCCTGTCTGCGCATGTAACCAGTAGGCGAGGAGTCGCGCGGACGATCCTTCGGAGTGCGCGGGTACCTGCTATCCGCCGCCGACGACCTAGGTGGTCCAGCGGCGGCAGCCGTGTTGCCGGCAGATCATTTTTTAAAAGAGTTTCCAGTCCAGCGCACGCCCGCGAGACGCGAGAGCCACTCTCGGGCGCGAGCTTTATTCTTCATTATGTCCGGTTATCCATCTTCGAACTTACTGCTCCTTTTTACGGCTAGTGCGCGCTCTACGCTCAGCCGCGCCGGCTCTCTACGAAAGAATCCCCCTCGGCCCATTCCGCGCGGTCTGTGCTCGCAGGAATTTTATTGTGCCAGTTGCTCGCTCCCGTGGATGGCTGGCTGCGAGGGAGAGAGAGAGAGATAGAGGGAGAGAGAGAGGGGGGTGGTGTTAACGCGTCAGCCGGCCGAATGGATAAGGGAAAATGTGCTTGAATTTATGGCGCGCCGTCGATGATTGTGACTGATGGGGCTCGCCGGTGGAGGCCGCTCGATCGACAGAGCAGCCTCGGTGATCGGCTTCAATGCCTCTTTAATGAGCCAGACACTATTCAATTGGCGTAGCTAGTTAATTCGCGAGAGTCTCTCTCGGGCCGGGGAGAAATAAGAAATTTATGTTGCTCCGATCGAGCGTCGATAGCGGTGATAAATTAGGCGCGCCCCGCCTCTCAATAAAAGTCGCCGGCCGCGACAAATACGGAAAGAGGCCGACAGAGGGGCGGGCAGGGATCGGGCCAGGCGAGAAAGAGCGCCAAGGGCAGCGCGGCTCCGGATTAAAATGTAGAAAGGAGCGTGCGGCCGCGACCAAACACCCTGGCGAGCAGAGCGAGAGAGGAAGAGGGAGTGGGAAGTGGAAAGCACTTGCTTCACAGGTTGATAACCTATTACCCGAATTTAAGGGAACGATAAATGCCCGAGATAGAGCCGGCGCGGCAGGAATCGTGTGCGTCCGCGAGCTTCTTTACGAGTGCGAGAATGGCTGCTCGAACATCGTTACACCTGAGCCATCGCGGACATTGTGGTACACATTTGCATGCCGCCTCCAGGCCGGTTTGCCGCCGCGAACCTCGCACATATGCATGCACGACCACCTGCCCAACCAGTGCCGCAGCATCTCCGCCTGCACACATCTAAATGCTCGCCTAAGTGATTCTCTCCCCGGCCACAACTTTCCTCCCATTATACCCGCTGGGGTCAAGGTTACATCTGGTAGACTAATATCTTGCGATGCTACTCCAGGACTAATGGTGACATTTCGCAGCTGGTGCTCCTGCTAACTTTCTACGCCCTTCAATTTCCTCTGGTTATTGTAGTTTACGTTTTACTTTATTATTAGTAGATTATTAGCACATTAGCTTTAAATTCCTTGTTTAATGGTATAGATTTTGAAGGATTAAGGTCTTTGTTTTCTCGAAACCTTTAAAGTTTAAAGTTTCAACTCTCATCGACGAAGGTGGAATCAATAAATGTTGCGTTTCTCTCCTGCCTCCCGAATTTATTAGACGAGCTTTCATAATTCCGAGTGTTCGCTCTCGTCCTCTTATTTTTCATGACGCAAATATCCGCAATAACGCGGTCTCCGCGAGGGTGAATCGAGATGAAGCTGCTTAGCAAAGGGTGATCGAGGGAATAGGGTGATATGGGCAGAAACGAAACGGCGAGGGCTTCCACGGTAGTAGCAGCGGTGGCTAACTGTTTAATTATGTAATCGCGCATTTACATAATTGCCCCGGGGAACTCCCCTCGCACTCGGTGCTCCTAACCGCGCGCCGACGAAATATTAAAAGAGAATTTTCATTCGTTTCGGAGCTGTCGGGTCTGCGTATCTGTGAGTGAGTACAGTTTCAGACTGGATTTGCGGGTGACGTGAACTTTAACTTAACGTGTCTTCCGCAAAAAGCAGGCCGTTCTCTTTGTTCAGGGAACGTCTTAATCTTCTTACTTCCCTTGGTATTTACGCCTCGTAACTATTTTCCTTCTTCCTGTTTCTTCTTTCCTCTTTAATCGTTCACTGAGACGCGTCAAAGTTTTACGAACTTATGGTAATGAACCCGTATTTCCCGCGGGCAAGCGGGTTGTGTAACGCTCGCCGATATATACTCTGTAGAGTGTAGTGGGAATTATCGACGCTAATGTCGGTCGCTGATTACAAATCAAGCTTACATTCACGCCATATGCAAATTACTCGGCGGAGATCAATGCGAGTTCAATTCCTTTCGGTTCGATTTTCCGTCTCTTTTTCTATGGAGCAATCGCGGGAGATCGAAGCCGCTCTATCTTGGCTAATTATCAAAACCAATTGCAAGATTGCAAACACAGCGCTTGTTACTTCCTTTCCTTATGTTGCAAGGGAGCTTGGACAAACGGGCGCCTTCCCCAGCGCTAGAATAATATCGCGAGGACTCGAGCGATTTGTGAGTTACCGCAGTGCGTTTTCGGTCTGGGGAAAATTAAGTCAAGCGGTTTGCATAAGATCCGCCGGCGTGGACGGGCTTGAGGCCAGACCCTTAAGGATCGCAACGTTTCCGAATTTCTATTTCTAGCCGGGCGAAATTGAAAACAAGCTCGTAAGACGCGAGCTTAAAATTGGCGGATGCGAATGCTCGGGTAACGGACGAAATTGCGGATAATTTATAATTGCTGCGCTGTGTGGCGGAGCCGGTGGCACATAATAGGCGAGAGAGACAGGAGAAAAGGAGCGGAAGGGAGAGAGAGTGAGATAGGAAGAGGGCGGGAAAGAAGAGCTGAAAAGAGAAGTGGAGGACAGAGGAGTACCGAAAGCAGTTGTTTTCCGAGGCAAACGAAATTACAAGGAGCGTAACCCTCGCGCAGCGGGGGGAGCTCAATGACCATCGGAATTGTCGGCCGCTCTCATAACCGCACTCTCATTTCGCCTTTTTCATTAATTCTCATTCTACTCTAATTCCGCCTGGACGACGATGCGGCCCATGCGGCGCCTCTAATTATCGGGGGATGTGGAGCGAGCGCTACTTGCCACTGATACACTCGATACCGGAGCGCGCCGGCTCCGCAGCTGCGATTCCCAGTAAAAAGGCCAGCTTCGAAAATAGAAGAGAACGAGAGGTTCAAGTCCAAATTGATTAATTGCACAACCCAATAAAAATTGGGCCTCCTCTCGTTAAAAGCAGTCCCCCTCGGAATTAGCCAGGGACCAACCAAGCGGCAGCCCTCCCAGCCTTAAAGGAAGACGCCTGAAATTAGTAAGCCGACGTCGAAATTCGAGGCCCGGCACTTTTTTAATTCTGCCCGATACCGGGAATCAAAGCCAGCATAAACTGGTGCCGGGGCCCGAGTGTGACTCGAGTATATTTGTAGCCTGTCCGATAAGAATCGTCGGGAAGGAGGGTCGGACAGAATCCAATAGGCGTCCAGTGAGAGAGCGAGAGAGAGAGAGAGAGGGGGAGAAGCAGCCAGTGTATACAGATACCGAAAACAAGAAACGTGACTTTGATACGAATGCTCAATTCACGGTAGACGTCGAATGGGACACGTCGGGCAGGAGCGAGCGCGACATTTGCCCGCGAGGAAAGATGGAGGGCGAGGGAGGACGAAAAAGCGAGGTACTTAAGCCGAGTGAAATTTGAAAAGTCCCTCGATCCCTCCGGATATACTCTCCCCCTCTCTTGAAGAGGGAAGCAGTGAGCTAGGCAGCCAGCCAGGCGCCTGCCAGGGAATCCAGCGTATTCGTAGCAGGGCCTGGTAAATAAATCGGGGAGCAGCCTTTATCGATGGCCCCGAGTCCTGTCCTCCTGGTGATGCTCGACCTCCGACTATCTATCGGTCCTGGCCGTCCTCTCGAAAGCAATACGGCCGCCTCGGGCTGACCAGTGCCCGCCGCCCTTTTTTCCACCTCCCGGTGCGGCAACCTTGGACTAGAGAGGCTGAGCGAGGCCTGAGGACACCGGCAGGATGCAGGATACGAGGGGGAGAAGCGCAAAAGGAAATCGAAAGAAACAGATAGAAGCGGATCGTGCACCAGCCGGCCTCATAAAGTGCCGCAATTTCCGGCGGCTATTGCTGCCTGCTGCCGAAAGCCGAGAGCGAAGCCCACCCCGAGAGTCAACCTGGGCCCCCGAACCACCTCGCGTATTTTAAATTGCACCGTCGCTACTACTCCCGTCAGCTTCTGCATCGGGAAACTCGCCTCGCCCTTCCTTCCCTCCGCTCTCCTTTTCCTCTCTTTGAATCTCTCGGACACTGCGCCCCCTGCGGGACTCTTGCTTCACCCTTTTCTATGACGCGAGCTCTCGCCGCACGTAATTCCTAGGTTTCGCTGAACCTTATTCCTCTGGAGTTTTCAGAACGTGTGTCATTTTGTAGCGGTTGGAAGTAGCGAATTTTTACACGTGTTGAATTCTGCAGATAATTCAGGATAAAGATCACTGATAAATAAAGATTTTTATTCGTCAGTCTCTCCGAGTTCTCCCTGACTTGAGTTAGAGCAAAGGTATAATCAGTTGCCGCGGTCAGCGCTCGGCTCATTTCGAGTTCGACAACCCGCGCGCTCGTGTCGACAAACCTTCCTCCTGTTTTGCTTTCGCTCTACGTTTGCACTTTGAGCAATTTAATCCAACTTTATAAACATGTATAAAATTCGTGCTGGTCACTATTTATATGCACAATACTGACGGTAGCATTTTCTTTTGTGTTCCAGGTATGTACCACAAGCACATTTCAACGCAACCCGGCGCAATCCATGTTGAGTGAGTGATTGAAAATAATTCAGCAACAATTTATCGGTACTGAAATCCGCAGCTTAGCACCGCAGCTTAACACCGTGTTAAGCATTTAATGCAGCATGAACAAACAGCAAGGAGTCGTGTTAATTGTCGCTCAGTCTTTGCTTTATTGCTCGGGAGTCGCGTAATCCTCGGCGGGCTCTGTAAGTGGCGTAAGAACTCGCTCCTTTTATCCGGCGTTTATCCGTGCGTTTTGGCGTTTTCCTTGGCCGCGGAGAGAGGGAGTGGAGTGCAAGCAAAAGGGCGAGGGAGAGAGAGAGAGGGAGGTCGGCGCGGCGCTAGAGGCATCCTCCTCGAGGCTGCCGGTCTAAACGAGCCCGGGACTTAATGTCGTAATTAAAATGCACATGGTAAGCTGCCGCCACGCCGTTGTCCCGCGGCAACGACTAAACGAGCCGGGCCAGCTCTCGACCCCGGCCACGGCCCTCGGCCCTCGGCCCTCTTCTTCTCCGACGAGCGAGCCGACGCTTGGGATGCTGCGGCTCCAAAGGATCTTCACGCTAAACTTACTCGCGCGATTCGCAATAGCCCGCGCAACCTCCACCTCCCTAACACCCGATTATACCTCAAAAGGGACGCCCTTCAATACACCTATCGCCATAAATCGACGCTCAACCGATTCATTTGCAGGCGCAATCCCTCGGCCCTTTCAAGACGTTTTAATAAGTACGCGTCGGCCTCGATTTAGTCGAGGGTGCGCGCCAGCGATCAACTAAAGGGCGCTGCTTCGGCATTACATCTCTATGCCCAGGGAACCTTAAAAGGGATTTGCCGTCACTCCGCCGCCCTTTCAATGCTCCGCAGTATTCTCATTCCTGGGCGTTCGCGGCTTGCGCCAGTCGAGAGGAATATCAGAACGCTCGCGAGCGAAATCGAGATATTTGTCCTTGGTTGCGAGAGTCCGCCCTTCAAAAGTAGGGCAGACCAGTTACGGAATATGGGAGGAGAGTAGCCTCGATTTGCAGTTCTCCTTTTTAAGTTGTCCTATTCACTGATAGCAACCACGCGATGAAATTTCGCAGAAAAGCCAGTCAATATCTGCGAAAACAAACTTGTCCAGCTTGAACTGCTTAGTTTCAGCGATTCTGTCTTCGTCGCGGAAAGCCGACACGCGGCGAGTGCAACGACATCCGTAGCAAGCGAGTGCTCTTTAATTTTTCACGAGACTCGCCTAGTTTATTCATCGCGAGCAAGCAGGCGTATCCTCGTGCCGGGGAAACGCCTAAACTCTCTGAAGTTGAACAACGGCGGCGCCTCTTAGTCGCGAGTGGACTCTAAAAATATTTGGTACTTTCTCCCTTCCTCCCCGGCTCTCCACTCTCTCTGTGGGCAGCAGTGCAGAATTTTCGGCGTGCATTCACGGCCTGACCCAAATAAGTACTGTGGGACGCCGACGTCTTTTGCCGAGATTACACGTTCGATCCATTCTTTTTGTGGAGCTCGAGTCTCATCTTCTAATAGCAACGAATCCACTTGGATGCCAAGGCCTGCTCTATTTTCAATCACTGATAAAAGGATTGTGATATACTTATTCGTATTGAGATGGTAACTTTGACGCAGAAGATTAGAATGCTCTAAATGAAATGGGAAATCGGTTCGCCACATAATTATTCGGAATTAACACTTTGCCTTGTGCAAATGCCTTCATGACAATTAGATTACTTAAATACACTTAGAATAGTAATTACGTTACAATTAACCAGAAACATAAATTCTAAAGTTCGAATCACTATGAGGAACGCACTGGAAAATCCGGGACGACAAGAGTTAAATAACCCACAGGTCATCAGTCAGTCATCATGCACGTAATTTTGAGGTGATTGTGTGTGGTAGTGGGTTGCGATAGCGTGACACAGTTTTCCAGGGAACCCTTTGACGAGCTCGTCAGCCTAGCTTCCCCTTGGTTTCGGTAGATCGTCGCGCGGATATCAACACTTGCCGACGATTAATGTCGCGCGCTCGAAAGCTCATTACCTGCACGTAATGTCCCTAATGCACACGCTTGCAAGCGGCTCGATCAAAGAGAAAGAGCGCGAGCGGGGTCGGGGCGGATGAGGCGAACAGGAACTCTGCGGGTTTTAAGGGAGTTGGTGTGCGCGACGAAAGCACGGAGGGACACTCGCGTTTCGATCGCGATCACATTTGCCGGTGCGGCTCGCCTGATCTAATGAAAGTGTCATTAAATTCTATTACGCTTTTCCTCAGTAAATCCACTGGCTATTATTTTTCTCGCGCACGAACGCACAAGGCTGGAGCTGGCGACGTTAATGGCCAACTCTGGACAGCCGGCGGTTTGCTGTCCTGGTTTTTGATTATGGAAATTCGGCAGAATCCAATCGATTAGTCGAGCTGGGCGCGTATGTGTGGCATATGTAGTTGTCAAGGGCCGTGTCATACATACGTGCGCCTGCAAACGTCTTTCTAAATTAAACTGGTCTCCCCTTCTTTTCAACATAGAACAGATTTTTGATACCTTTGGAATGTCAAGTATACATTATTCATTCTTTGCTTCCGAATAATCACCGTTTTCCAAGTTTACAAGCTACCACTGCTTACGTAAGCGCGTGCCAGTTCTTAAAGCATTCCAGGCAAGGCTCTCTCTCCATTCATGTCTGAGTGAAGTATGCCTTAGAAAAAAGAGGCGAGCGGACAGGCAGACGAGCGATGCATCATCGATTTGCTAGCCAGCGAAAATTGATTCTCAATTTGAGCTCCTTACGTAACAGGGTGCACGTACTCCGAGCTCAAGCCATCGGGAGTAAGAGGTACGAGTCACGTAGATACGCGGGATGATGAAAGAACGGGCTGATGGACGAAGTATGTAGCATAGAGAGCGGGGCTCCGCTGCCACACGCAGACAGGGGAAGAGTACTCCTATCGAGGAGGGCCGGTGGATAGACAGTGGATGTAGATAGAGAGAATGAAAACGCAATCGATCTCTCATCTATTGTATTACCCGATCACGTTTTACTCTGCTCATCACCATCGATCTCTCACACACACTTTCTCTCCCTCTCTCTCTCCCATTCATTTCACGTCCTCCGCAGCCCTGTCTCCGGGCTTCCCTGCTCGCCTCTATGATATCTAGTGTCCACTCGCTCTCCCATGGAGAGAGAGACCATATGGGCGCCGAGGGTGAACACCGAGGGGGGGCGAGGACTTCCGGAAAGTGCAGCGACCATCCTAGATTCCCCCCGACTGCTGCCAGTACGTGACTCGAAATCCCCCGACAAATTCACGATTACCCATTACGTGCCGGCCGGATGAGAGTAGCGGGCGGTGGCCGGTTGCGCCTTAGTTGACAAGTGTCAGCCGGACGATTACCAAGTCAGAAACGGACGGCGAAGTTTGCGGTCGATGGATGGGAGTGCGCCGGGTAAGACCGGGGAGAACCAGGTGGCCCGGCATTCTTCGGCGCGCTTTCTGCGCGAGTGGACAGCTTCCTCTTTGCCCTCCGCGCGCACGTAGCGCTGCCTCGGGCCGAGAGTGTTTGTCACTGTTTCGCGCGTCTCCTACCTCAAACAGCCGAGGTTTTCTCGGCAAATCTCGCGACGAGCGGCCACCGCCACGCGGGGAAACGCTCTTCGAGTCGCGCGTCAAGACTGAGAGAGACAGAGAGGGAGAGAGAGGTGGGGGAGCGACAGAGAATAACGCGGTGAGGTAGCAGGGCTTCGAATGGACTTTCAGTACGTGACTGGAAATCCCGCTCAGTTTACGATTACCCATTACGTGAGGAATACCAACCGCTCGTGGAGAGTACAATGCCGGAGAGATAGAGGCGGAGAGTAGGAAAGAGAAGGAGAGAGATGTTGGCATAGCGTGAAATACACGTCTGAATTCGAGGCGGCCGTGCCTCCTTGTGGTTCGTCCTCGGCGAGAGCAAGTTCCTCGCCTTCGCCGGGAGGGAACGGGGGAACAGGTACATATGTATAGCTCTGCCGGATGAAAACGCTCGGGGGACGAGAGGTGAGCAGAACTACACACGAGGAAGCGGGAGCTGTCCGAGAGGCTGACGAACGCACGATTTCGAGGCCGGAAGTTCCAGGCGCTTCCCTTCCGCCGTGACGCGCGGCGCATTCTACCTTTGAATGCCTGAATTTTCGGCTGAATTGTGGGAATGCCGTGAGCCGCATTAAGCGACGACAAGCATATTTATCGCACCCGCGGCGACAGTTCCACGGAATTTGATAGCTGCACGCTTTTTACTCCGGCCCGCTCGCGTCCCCGTCGCCTCGTCCCCGGGGAATACGTTACTCCCTTCGGAGCCTTTCGAGCGGACCTAACTCGCTGTCTTACGGGCTTGCAGCTTTTCTCTTTCTCTCTCGCGGGAGATTGCATCTTGTTGTGCGTGAAATTGAATGAATCGCGCTGGTATAAATCCCCGGGTCGTTCCGCGATTTCCGAGGAAATCTTTTGCAACTTCTAGCCGCGGCCGGGAGGGTTGTGGCGGGGAGCTGGGGTTATCAATATCTAGGGTGCAGTCGACTGGGTGAGCAAGATTAGATCTAAGCTATCTTGAATTTATCACGGAACATTGAAAGGAAAGTCCTGGGACGGATTTCAGCATGAATTTATGTCGGTCGCTTTGAATAGGAATTTAGGATTTAAGAGTTTTGTCGTACCTTTCATTTCGAATATATTAGAAGCACTGCAATGGGACTAAGTTCTAGGGTGTAATCGAAGAATTTCATATCCCCTTGTGTATTAACAATGATTTAATCTAAAGAATCATAGGTTGTTCCTTACTTATACTATACTTTCCGCAAAAGACAGTGTGCCAGGGGAGATATCTCGAATGAATGTTTAAAGTAGGGCACTAGATACAACCCACCGAGTCCAATGTATGCGAGACTTGGTAGAGGCTTCAAGACAGCCCTGTCAATGGAGGAGTGTCGGTAAAGCGCTGGGGGGCGGCACGTGATGATTTCAAAAACGATTGACAGGATCTACAGTGCTCCCGATGGTGGATGCGCGCGTTGTAAACCATGGATAAACCCGGTACGTGACAAAAAGCTGGGGGAAAAAGGTGTACGCGCGTCCGCCGCTCGTCCGACTGACGATCGAGCGGCGATTGTCGAGTTACACGCGTCCAAATATTTCACAATTCCGCGCTCGATTTCAGCGCGCCCATAAATTCGAGCGGCCGACCCATTTTTTCTCCGGCCCGGCTGCCTCGTCGCGAAACTTGGCAATCGCGGTGAAACTTCGCAATCTGCCCCGGCCAGTTGATACCGTGCGTGTAATAACTTTTGAATGAATAACTCAAAATTCGGCACGCGCCCCCGCGATCCTCTCGCACGTCGCTCCGCGTGCCGTGTATTAATTGGACCTCGGATTTCCGATCGTTCGGCTCGCTTAGCTCGCCTCTGTTGTCCCCAAACAAATTTGTGTATGTACATTACTCTGCGCGTTGCCATTCCATTCCTAGTTGGACGATGTGATTACATTCCTTTTTTATACGCAAACAAGTTCCAACGGTTTCCTGCAGATGAAAAAGGGAATGAAGCTCTTGGACTGGTCCGTGACATCATTTATCAAATAGCATTGGACGAGCGATTCTTGTATGTGTTTAGAAATTTTACTCGGAGTCGATTCAAATTCAACAAACTAATATTAAACATCTTTATTTACACCGCGCAATCCTCAAAAATAATAGTTTATCCGCATTACGCGCTAGGAACTAGTAATTTCCGGATCGAAAGCAATTACAAGTAAGGAAACCAGAAGGAAAGACAACTATCGAGAAGCCCGGCTCAATTAGTTACGGGTGAGTCCTCGGCGAAGTGGGTGAAAGAGCAGCGGAGAAAATAGTAGCCAAACACAGTCAATTTAGCCGAGCGGCAGCCCAGAAGACAAAGCAGTTCTCCGGCGAGACTCCCACGGGAGGATCGACGGGGACCTCGTGCTGTAGTAGGAATCCGGCCGGGGGAACAAGTGTTTACTATGTGGGTTAACTGACACGTCTCGCAGGGGCCGCTTTACAGCTGCTCACGATCGGACTTCTTTGTGCCGGGCAAGCCGGGCAAGCTGTGCACTGGCGGCGCGCACTCGCCGTCCTGGCAGAAGATCGGGCCGGGGCGAGGCACGTAATGTCGTGTAGCGGTACATATTGGAGTCCTAGGAGGCAGCCGCACTGGCATCCTATACCGGCAAGCCTCGAGACGTCCCGGGGAAAAGGTGCTAATACTCGGAGGCGTAGCTCTGCGGATTCGGCCGGGATCGGCGCTGAGTTGCTGCCCCACCCTCTCTGCGCACGAAAAGTTAGCAAGCACGGATAAAGGCCGGCCTCATAATAGGGTAGAAGGGTAGCTCTAGCTGTAGTTTTGCTTTTCCCTCCACGAGATCTACCTGCACGCAACGTGGCGCGCTCCGGCGACGGCGGCGGCGCCCGGTGCGCGCCGGAAAAATGAATTTTCCAACGGCCGGGAAATTTATGGGGTCTGGACAATGGCTGCGCAGCCAACGCGCCCGTTCGTGACAAAGGTGCACGCGTTACGCTCTTCCTGAGCTATCGTCCCGCTCTCACCGCACCGGGCATCCTCTATCACCTTCTCTCTCTCTTTCTCTCTCTCTCGCCCTCCCTTTTTAGCTCGTCCCTCTGAATTTCCTCCCTTCCGTGTATCACGCTTTGCTACGCTCCTTTCATCTCGCGCCCCGCCGGTGCATAGCTCGGATAATTCCCATTCTCTGTTTGGGTAAGCGCGTTGCACAATACGCCCGGCGGACGTCTCAATTTTCGATCGGGATTCTCCGGGAAGCTTGCGCCCAGTCTGCCTCGCCGCCGCTCTATATCCGACACCCCTGGATGCCTCGGCTGCCGGAAACCGAGCCGCGTAAATCATTCCTCTTAAATGATTGTTTGGAGCGCGACAATGAGCGAGTTGATACAGAGATTTAGATCTGAAAGAACTGGGGTTCCCTATACAGAGGCTCGGCTGACAGTTCTAATTTAGCTCTCGGTCGACACATGCCCTCACAATCTCCTCGAGTTTCGAGCGTAGTTTGAGAACAATCACTTTTTCTTTCATCACTATACCAGTGGCATCAACCCACAAAAATTAATCAAAGTATTCCTTTACAAAGTCAAGACTCGATTGAACTGCAGTATTAAAACAATTCCATACTCCAAACTTCTTAACAACGATATCGCTTCCCGAATGGGATCATCGGGCTTTAGGTGGAGCCGAAGGGTCCGTGCTCGTGAAAACTCGAAAAAAAGCCCGAACTCGGAGGGCGTCTCGCAAGCCCGGATTTTATTCGCGTCTCCATCCGGCTGTCTTTCTCTCGGAAGTGCTCGTAAAATCGGCGGGAAGTAATAGGGAAGTAAATTTTATTGCAGTTGAAGGGATATCGGCTCTCGGCGGGTGTAGGTGTTCCGGGCTCCTTTCATCGTTTACTGGTAGACGGGGAAAGGCCGGGCTTCATTCCCTCTTTCCGGCGGGGCGCTCGCGACAGGTGACGTTAACTGCGTTTAGTCCAGAATTGCACAAGAGCTCTCTAACGACAGAGATAAAAAGACAAAGGTACTCTCTCCGCCGCGCTCCTCCATACAAGCGCGTCCGCTTCTCGCACTCTCCACATGCACTCTTCTGCCGTCCGGTCTCCTTCGGCTAACCGATTCCGAATCCGTAGCCGCTTGCCATTTGTAATTGCATTCCGCGGATCTCCTAGAAAGATTAATCGCCGGGCGTAACTGCGCACGATTTTAATTACGTGCGGCAAAGGAGAGCCCCCGCGCGGAGGGTGGGGGGGGGGGGATCGGTGGTGGGGGAGGGGGGGGGGGTGGGTGCCCTCACGTGGGAATGTAATTAGAAAGCTGCGCGGATTGCTAATTGAGATTTTGCGCGGCCCGGGCCGCGAGTCGGCTGCGCATGTATGTACAACCTTGTCGGAGTAGAGCGCGTATGCATGCATGTACCGTACTCTCTTACATCCACCTCCGCCTCCTCCTCTTCCACGCTTTTCTCCGGCTGTGCTCCGGTGGCCTCTATCGCCGCCCGATCACCCGGGCACCACAGCCGCTCGTATTTTTCGAGCTGCTAATTTTTTACGACGGCCTCTACCCGACCCGGAGAAAGAGAGCTGGAGAGTCGAGCAAAGGAGCGGGCGAGAGAGAAAGAGAGAAGGATGGGAGCCGTTGTCGGCTCTCTCTCTCTCTCTCTCTCTGGGGCTTTATCGTGGCACCAGCGCACTCGCTGCTCTCTCGCATTTTTACCCGTTAATCGTCCATCGCGGCAACCCTAATCTCTTTTTAATTGTACTCCCGTACACGCTGCGCCGCACACACCCACACACACACGTGTGCCCCTCGCACACCGTCGAATCGAGAGGCCAATCGGCGATAAGCCGCGGCCGATAACACTCGTACATACGTGTATGGCGTAACAGCCCACCGAACCTAATTTTTATCCCTGCGACGATTAATGTCACTGGGATTATCGCGGAATTTCCCGCGCTCGCGCTCCGCCCCGGCTCGGCCCGAACCGTCCGCTGGAAATGAAAGCGGCCGCTCGGTCATTTCTTCCGTAATTGAGTTAACGGTTCGTTTCTGATGGAGGGAGATGGCCGATCAAGTAGTGGCGGGGCCGCGCCGCCGATAGTTGTTCGCGCTCCTCGGTAAGACCACACTAGGCATCGCGTATTGTTTTTGATTGCTCTCGACAGAGCGTTCTGTTGAGCGCGGAATGAACGTTACTCCCGCAATTAATAGAAGGCAGGACTCGTAGTAGGATGAAGATGATTTGGAGTGGTGGGATTCTGGCGAGGGTTCCGGGGCGGCTAGATCGCGAAAGAAGTGCGATCGGGATCTCGTGTGGCTTTCCGCCTTACTTGCCGCTGCATCCGCGTTCATTACGAGCTCCGGAGACTGAGAGATGTGTGGAGCATGGCGTACTTCACGAGTAGTTGGAGCCGCGCCGAGAAATCTGATAATCACCGGTAGGCAAGCGTTCCGAGGGCTCGAAGTAACCGTGAAGCCCCGTGGTATCCTATCCGATTTGCTTGCCAAGTAACAATTAGAGTTCCGTACTTCCTGCAGATAGTTATTGCATTTAACGGGACACTAGAATAGTTGCCCTCCTCCCCTCTTTATTCCCGCTCACTCCCGTTCCATCGGCCCTCGTCCCAGCGTCTTTCCTCCAGGGATAACTAGCCAAACGGAAGACGAGTCCGATACGGAAAGGAGTTCTCCGCGCTCTCTTCTCTCTTTCTGCCGGTGGAAGCGCACCGCACCCTCCAGCAAATGGAACAAACAGCGCCGAGGTAGCTTAGGGATTATGATTGCGATCCAGCTGAGTAAATAGCGGTCATTACATTTATCCGTGTTGGTAGACGCGCGCGGTCTCTCTCACACTCTGTCTCCCAAGCATACATTACCGAGTGGAATTAGCATCGGCGTGTCTGGAAATAAGAACAGCGTTGGTAAGTCCGTTCTACTGCACAAGACAGGGTGGAATTGCGGCTGGTATTCAGCTAGACTTCCCCACAGAGATGTCTTATTATCGGATTTCACTGCTAGACAGGCTCTAGGCTATCTGTCATAGTTAACGTAATCATCGAGACAGGACTGGATGGGGAAGACTGTGCGACGCGGCCAATAAATGTTGGGTTTAACCAGCTAAGAGAACTGCAGAGACTCGAGTGATCCAGCTTTTTAACTAGCGGATCCGAGGAATTGCTCAATTTAGACAAGGGATGGAGCCGCTGCCGCTGTACAGGGCTTTAATGTATACTCGAGCACTTCACCTCTCGGACAGTAACGAATTCATCAGCAGTTCTTCGGCCAGATGCTACCGGTACTTTGTTACCGGAGTTGTTGGCATCTCCTTTTTGCGCCCCCTCGGGAAGCCAGTAGTTGGTTTTTCGAGACTTCTTCTGCCGGTTGGTTCCGGCATTCATCAGCGGGGCGATGCTTGAATCGAGTCGGCTTGAGCTTCGGATTCTTGTGGAGCGATCTCGGAAGTAGTTAAAACTTGGGGCTCCCGGCAGTGCCTGGCGCTCGGGGCCGCTCTTTCCACTTCTTCTTAATATTCTATATCCGAGAATGTCCGTGGGGTAATTGACTTGTTGGCGAAGTGCGAGATCGATTGTGCGAGAGAGAGTGAGAACGGGGCCGCGCGGAAACCGGCTGCGAGGAGGAATTATAACTCTGGAGACACTCGTATCAAAGCTATAAATCGTAATAGCTTCGGGAAGGAAGACTCTCCTTCATTTAGCTCGAACCAGTCGCATTCTCCAAGTGGCGGGACTTCTTGCTCAATTCACTAATTGCCGATCCACTGGGATGATAGCAGAACTCGTTGTGATTCAACGGCGTTTACCTTCCTTTTTGCTGACTTCGCGAAGTCAACGATAAAAGACCAAATCGAGCCGGAGAAATGCTCGTGTCTTCGCACTCTAAGTGGCCTTTTTCAGACATATTAGCGTTTTATTGTTGCTATTAGTACGTGCGGCATTGAACTTTTTTTGCGCTTCGAGAGTTCTTCGTCCCATGTGCGTTCGCTTCTATACTTTATGTCAGGAAGTAAATGCACTCTCTCTCGCGAGTGGAGAAGTCCGAGGGTGAAGGTTTACTGGGCAGGCTCTAGTCGATTGTAAAGTGGAACGCGGGGACTTGATGGGCTTGATTAATAAGGTATTCGTTGCTTCCAGAAATCCGTGGATTCAGAGTGGAGGCTGAAGCTCGGCGTGCATGGTATTCCCGGTCTGGTCGGCAGCGCGAGTTTATTAGCATTTTATGAATACTCCCGGATTCCGGCAGATACGGATTAATCCGCAGCGTCCGTGGTAGCCGCGCTCCACGGCATACACACGGGGATGAATAATCAACGGTTTTAATCAGCGAGATTACGCATCGCTCTCTCACTCTCTCCCTCTCTCCACCCCCCTCTCTCTGAGCGCGGAGTAATAAAAAGTTTCACAATTTCGCGTCATTAGAGCGTGTCTCCTAACGAAAGGAGAGCGCGGGCGAATGGCGTCGCGGCCATTGAGTGTCGCGGGCCGGGGACAATGGACGGGCAAATGCGAGAGTAGCGCTTGAAATTCAGCCTCGAATGTTCACTCGGCCGCTTGCTTTGCCCCGGCGTGCCTGGGCTCCTCTCTTCCGAAGCAATGATAATTAAACACTTGTCGCGGCCGAGCACACCTCCGCTCGCGAGCGCGCTCGCCTTCTCGCGGCAGAGCTACACCACCTCTCGCCCGGCTTACGGCCGTGCACACTTTCATTTCCAGCCGGTGGCCTCGTAAAAGGCCAAATCGTCGAGGGTAAAAAGAAAGCGGCGCGTCTGGAATTGGTGAATTTGTCGGCGACAATTACAGGAAAACGTCAGCCGCGATTGCTTCGTTAGCGGCGTCGTTAGGCAAGGAAAAACGCCCGGGCGATCGACGAGTGTTGCGGCTATACCGTCCCCGCCCCCCTCGATTAATTTCGACGAGTCCGCTGGTCCGAGCTGCATCCCTGAATGGTCCATTCCTTCTTATAAAAGCGTAGATGGCTAGTGTTTTCTCTTTTGGCGGGAAAGCCTGTCGTTTCCCCGGGAAATCAGTCCACAGGGCTATGGGCACTGCAGTGCTCGAGTGTTACGCATTTTCGTGAAATTTAGAGCGTTCCTTGGCGAGCTTTCCAACCTTTTTCCGCCGCTGTTGACACAGTTTTCGACTGTCCTCGACACGCGCGCCATATACCAGCCAGTAATTTGTTCCGCAGGCCCCGGCGATAGGAGGGCGGGTCCACCGGGGCGCAGTAATTGAAAGCGCCAATGTTTCGGGAAAATGGAGATATACAGGAATTATGATGGATTTTCCCGGAGCACTGCCGAACTCATTTCGCCGGCGCTGAAGGGTGGAGAAATGACAGATTGATTAACGAGTTTGTCCTGCGCGCTCTTTGCTGCACTGCGAAAGCACTAGCGTTCTATCTGTCCGGCACTTCCAACCCCCCCGGCCGTAATTCCGCCGGCAATCGAGCAGGCCGGCCCGCGCACGAGTAATTAAGCAATTAATTCCCACTGTTTCGATAAGCCTCTCACGGACGGTTTGTTTCTATTTATTTTCACCGGGCGCTCTGTATTTCTTCGGGGGAGATAACCGATCCGGCTCTATCCGATCGGCGGCGAACTCGCGGCCGGCCTCGAGTTCGCCGCGAGGAGAGTGTGTGCTCTCGACCCACTTCCCGACCTTCCGCACGCTCGTCACGGCGATCAGCGGCCAGGTTCACGGCGGAAATTAACTTTTTATCTCGCCGTATCTTGGAGGATCTGGCCGCTCGCGGTGAGAAGCGATCCAAGTCCTTAGCTCGATCTCCTGTGTCCAGTCTCGCTAAGAGAGAGTGGCACCTCTTTCCATATATGCAAGCGGGCTCTCGCCAGGCGGATTGAAGGGACAGCCAGCGAATATTGCATTTATAACACAAGTGGGAGGAGTACCAGCCTCGGCCAGGCTGACAGGAGGCGGGGAAGCATTAACGCGCTCTCGATCTTCCTGGTATTGCCGAAAGAAAAGCGGAGTCCGCGAGTGACACGCACCTACATATATCCGAAGCCACACGTCCTCTTCCAATCGCGTCGCGTCCTCATTGACGATTCGCCCGTCGCGTCGGGACACGAGTGCGAAGACAACGCGGTCATAATAAGTGGAGGGCAGCGCGCGGGCCCCGACGGGACGAGGACTCGCAAAAATACGTGACTCGACGATAGATCGGAGATAATAATCCGCGAGAGCAGGCTAATGGACCCTCCGCGCTGCCATCGCCGGTTGGTCCCTCGTGTTTTACAATGAGTCGTGACATCGGCGACAATGTTTCTTTGACGGAGCCCCACTGCGACCTCACCTCTTCCCCTCGACATTCAGCCTCGTCATGATACGCGGTACGTCCCGTTGCGTCCGGCGCACGCAACAATGCGGCCCGCAATTGCAATTCGAGGGAAGATCGCGAGGCCGCCGCGCGATAGAGAGGGAGAAAGAAGCGGACAGGGAGACGGAGGATTTCGTGGTAAAGGATTAAAGGGCAAGATGCGACGTGTAGGGTGCCCTCGATGCGCCGGGCGAGACTGGCTGCTCCCCGTCGACGACAGCGGGGAACAGAGCGAAACGTGGAGGAGCTGGAGGAGGAGAAGGAGGAGGAGGAAGAAGCTGGGGAAAGAGGAAGGGTCGTGAGCGGGTTGCACGAGACATATTAGCGGATCCTTACGGGCCGGCATCTTTGTGTACAATGGCCCGTGACCGGGCCGCGTGCTCGCCGCTTCGTGGCCGAGAACACAGAATCCTCTGTGTCTCTCTGCTCGAGTCCCTCCGCCCTCCGTCCTCGCAGGGGCCGCCCGCTCCCTCGACCCCTTCGATCTCCGTTTCCCTTCGGTTTCCTCGCAAGTCCAACCGCGGCAGCTCCTCTGCTCCGCTCTCATCGAGCTCTCGCTCGCCTCTCTGTCTGCGAGAGAAGCGAGAGAAGCGAACCGCTTTCCCTGGCTAGCTCGGCGAATCGAGGGAAAGGGTGAAAGATAAAAGGGAGGAGGGACACGTGCTGGTGGCCTGTTTTCCTCGGCGGCGCGTCCCGCAAAACGCGATCTAACCCTAGAGAGAGAGTTTTACTTCTGCCCGAAGAAGAAGGGGTTCACGCTGCTTTCACGATCGAGAGCACAGTGTTCCCTTTGACAATGAGCACATACCGCCACCATCGCACGTACCCACGTCGACATGCACGCGCACACCGGCACGGGCCTGCGACTATCGGGAGCTGGCTTTTGTCGGTTTTTAGACGCTCGCCGTAATTTTCCGCAGCGCCGCGAACCCACGGGGCCGGAGGGGCCTCGTGCTGCTGGGGTTCGAAGCAGTCTGCGGTGTCGCATTGATCAGGGAGCAAATGAAGCATCCCGAGCGCTCGGACCAAGGTATAAAAGCGTTATAAGTGGACGCTTCGATGGCCTGGGGTCGACGAACTCTGACCCTACACCTTTCTCTCTCCACTCTCTCTCTTTCTCTGCGCATATTTATATTTCACGGCGTACTTAGAAAATCAGTCCGCTGGAAACAAGATGCCGAAGGGGTTGCGGCTTCCTTGACGCGGGAGGAGGCGTTAATAATCAGCCTCGACACCGATCGCGTCGATAATCATCGCCCAGCACTCTTTGTGGGATTTTCGATCGACAGCCTCGAGCACGCGTAACTGAGGATATAAACGCAGCCTGTCGATCAGGATATAAATGAGGCGTTCGCTGCAGCCGGCAAGGGTGGCAGGGTGGCAGGGTGGCTTCAACACGCGCCTGCCAAAGGGGGAGCGTGGAATTTTTATGTTCCCGAGACCCATTAATCACCCGGGAGTGATCCTGCTATCAGATTGATTGGGATTGTATCGGTTTATCATAAAAAAGACTTCATTTCATCTCTCCGGGCCTGGATAATTGTATTCCCTCGAGGAGGCATAGAGTGAATCCGCGTCGATGCCTTTGGATCAATTTCCACTGACGCTCGGCGGATTGGTATAAAGACAAGTATACCCTGCTGGGGGACCATCTGCACTTTGCAGGATCGCACGTGGTTATCAGCACATAAGCGAGTGAAACCGCTCTTTGATTAGAAATACGTGCGAAGCAAGTGTGTTTTCTCTTAATCTGCGCCATATCCGCGTCCGGCATCTCCCGACGATCACTACAGTTAGAGTGTCGATCATAACTGAAGCTAGAGTCGTGGAAGCGCGCAAGGGCGTACGTGTCGTTGATCCGAGGCGAGCGGAGCCGACAGGGTGCGGCTGGTTGCGAGGCAGAATTTCCACGGAAAACGGAAGGAAATCCAATGGTCGGGACTGGCGGGAACGGCGGTGCAAAATGTATGGGCGTAGCCCTCCATAATATCGTGCGCGAACCACACCATGAGCGAGGGTGAGAGAGACGGAGAGAGAGAGAGAGAGAGAGAGAGAGAGTATTCTCTCTCTCAGGCTATTTGTCATCGGCGTGTATATCATGGACAGGGCCTTTCTATCTGCGCCTGGCTAACTCACCGTCCTCTCTCGTCCTGTTCATCCTCTCCCTCGCTCTTGTTCTCTCTCCCTGCGACACCCTCTACCTGTCCGGGGCCCTATCTCTCTCTGGTCATCTCGCGCGCCCTCTCCCTCTCCGTGGCGGGCGCGCGCGACACCCCGACCTCCGCCAAGATTTGCATTACAAATATGCGCCGAGCGGAATGCATGTACGTCAATATGACGCTCCTCTCCCGCTCGCCCTCTCGCTCTTTCTTCCTGAAAGCCCGTTCTTCCTCCCTCGGGCGTCGCGTCGGCTCGTCCACTTGCACTTGCCCGCAACAACAGTGGGCGGACGTATAGCGCGGGCCATTCTGCCATGTCCATTTCCAGTCGAAATAGCATCGAGCAGAGTCCTAATGAAACGGGTTAAATAGCTGTGCCAGTTTGCGCTACAATTAGTTGGCTGGCATAAAGCGAGCGGTGGCATCGAAAGTCTCCAAGCGGCTCGGTAAGAAGGTCAAGAGAGACGTATCAATGGCATTGTAAGTAATCCGCGATACCCAAAGGAGCCCGCCTGAATGGGATACGTGAGTCTGGAAAATAGTGGCTTGAATGAGACGCGCGCTCAGCGCTCATCGAGCGGGGGACGGGACGACGGAATATATGAAAATTAATTAGTCCCTGAAAGGATCGTTTACAGTGGGCATTGACAGGGCAGCGGCCGTTCGGTTGCTTGAGTGTGTACTACAGTCCGCATTGCCGTGTTTCTGGCCTCCTTCGCCGTTCGTATTTCCTTTTCGTCGGAAGCGGCGGAGGCCGCCTTTCAAAAGAGTTTAGCAGCCGCGCCAGTATGTACGGATGATATACGCCTGGCTCGGAATACGCCGGGGTGAAAGGTGGGAGAGCGAGGGAGTTTTCCTGGGGAAGTGGGTCAGGAAATGTAGATTGCAAGACGAATGGGAGGAATTCATGGATTATGTTACTTAGGCGGTCGTTATTTAGCTCTCGGAAACCGAGCGGGCCGGCGCTCGCCCTCTAGAAATCTCCTCAACTTCTCTCTCTCTCTCCCTCTCTCGCCTCTCCTCTTCAATGGCAGCGCTGATCCCGTTAAAATGTCGATTCGCCCTCTTACTCGCGCCGCCTTTCCACGAGGACCTCGTAATTTATTGCTGAATTTATCTGATCCCTTTCCAAGTCTGTATCATCGGCCTCCCAGCGGGCAGCGCGCGCCGGATAGAGATAGAGGGAGGTGCGCCGAGGGCCGCTCGAAATACTGGAAACAATTGGCATTTCCGCGGAAACTGTTGGCCCAGTTTTCCGCGCGCGAATCTGTTATCAAGAGTTGGGAGAAAACTGGGCGGCCCATAAATCCCTCTATCGCGCGGACTGATCTCGCTTCTCGGGCGGGTGCAGCAGCCACAGGGATAGCAGGAGGTGGAGGAGACGTGTTCGGGCTCACTGCGCCTGGTGGATCCTTATCGAATTTGGAAGTGTGCCACACGGTCCCTCTCCTCCGCCACCAGGGAGGAGAGATCTCTCTCCCCGTCGCCCCCCCGAGCCGTCGGGAAGAGTACACACCTTGCAAATCGCTTTGCCGACGGCTCGGCGACGTCTAAATATCTATACAGCATCCCACCCGAGTCACCCTGCATTCACCACCCCCCCAAATTCCCCGACTACTCCCCCTGGGATTTCTCGAACCGGTGCCTCTTCCACGAGTTTTCCATATACTCCTGGGTAAAAGGTAAAATGCTCATCTCACTCTCTCTCTCTCGCTCTCTCTCTCTCTCTGTCGTCTCTAATCCGAGCTAGGTGTGTCCGCCCGGTAGATGCTAGTGGTATCGACGAGCGCGCAAGCCCGGAGAGGACGCCGAGCGGTACCGGGAGGATTCCCGCTGATCTCCTATTACCCTCGGCACTATTAATTAATTGATAGTCCCTGCTAACGGTACAGCGGGTTCTGAAATAATATTATCACCAGGCGATTGGGCGCGGGTGCGGGTTTTGCGGGGCTCTCTCGCTCGCTCGCTCGCGGTGGGTTATCGATCGACGGGAACAAGCCGTATTTTGCCGGGCAGAGTTACATAGGGGTCTCCAGGCAAGGGCCAGGAAAATGTAGAGGTAAAGACTGTTACACGATCTGCTCCGTAGATCGGTATCCGCGGACGTACAAACCTTACACACTGCCAACTTTCTCATCTGCCTCTCGATAAAGTCCGCTTCTTACGGCGGGGGGGGGGGGGGGGGGGGAGGGGCGAAGGAGCAAGAGAGATTCCCCGTCTCTCGGCGCTGCCTCGCTCTATCTATCTCCCTCGGTGCCTACCTCTGACTCTCGTGTACCTTCGACACATATGTATATGCTGCGGGCCCAGTGGCGCGAGGAGGATAGAATGCGCACCATTACCGTTATCGAGAGACGCCGCCGCGCCGCTCTCCACGTTGCATTTGCTAAACCGCGCGAGCGAGCTTTGAACTTCTGGGCGCGCAGACCGCCAGGCTTGCGGCACGAAAATTCTTTGGACATTTCTCTCTGTGTGTCTGTGTCCGTTTCTCTCTCTCTCCGTTCTGCCCTCTTTTCCTACGTGCCTCCCTCTGCATCATGTATCCGCGCTCGCTCGCCTCCTACGATAAGTTATTCCATTCTCGTGACTCGGACTCTCGCGAGCAAACTGGTTTCCGTTTCGTCGACGCGGCGCTTACGCGGAATTAAAGGGCGGCCCTGATGCGGGCATAATTTCAATTTGGCATGCACATGTGCCGAGCCCTCGCGAGCCCTCGCGGCCGGGGAGGAGCAGAGGCCCGGCCTCGCGGGATTAGTGCCGCTGACAGGACAAGCCCTCTGTGTGTCCTTTCTCGGATGCGGATCTGTCCCATCGCTGACTGATCCCTACTGCGAACTCTGAACTCTTCAAGCAGATACTTATCCCGTCCCAACAGTACATCGGACACAGTTAGTTCGCCGGCGATACTGTGTCTGATGTCCTATTGAAACCAGTATTCAGATGGAAGTGGGGAATAACTGTCTAAACGAAAACTTCACCGTTCAAAGTGACGGAGATATATCTGTGTTCATGTGGGTAGATCAGATTATCGAATAACACAATTTGTTATTCTTTTTATATGAGTTACTATATTTTGTTTGATTTTATTACTAGCAAACTATTTATTCGAAATAGAGGAGCTCAGTTGATCAGAATGACTATTCGCATTTTGAATGGACAAATTTTATAACATACAAATATTAGTCCTAGTATAGGATTTGCTGTGTTCTGATTAGAAGTACCTTAAACATACCCAATTACGAAAGATCACCAGGAGGTCTAGTCTCGCGCCAGACAGTCAAGTGACACAGAGTACAGGACGGAAGACGCAGAGTCTAGCATCATCACTAAGAACCAGCGATGACAAGGGCGCTCTTGGCGCGACATCAATTGCCATCCACGTAACAAGCGGTCTCCTCCTGCACCGGCATCAATACCCATCGCTCTTCCATTCTCCGATAAAGATCCGCTGCTGCCCGAAAGGATTGCTTTCTCAGCCGACGTTTTCCCGACGATCCGCCGGCATAATGAGACGAGAGGCGGCGGGATGGGTGCGGCAATGCACGCTCGACAAAGTCCCTGCTCGGGCCGAAGGAGGCGCGTACGCGATTCGAGGAAATTAACGTGGAGCGATCGACGGGGAGCGACGGACGGGGCGAATAAGGGCGGCAGGGGTTAGAGCGGGGTTGTTAATAGCGAATCGAAACGAAACTGCTGCATTTGATCGGTGCGGCTTTGATCAGCGGGAGTCGGAAGGTAGCTCGGCCTTTATCAGGGCGTAGTCGGGCATCGATCAAAGACAGAGCCCGTTGACGGAACACAGCCGCCTCGTTTCAGTGGTCCTCGAAGGAAGGAGCGAGGCCGCCGGGAGAGCTAGGGCCCGTCGTCGCGACGTCGCCGTCGACGTGGCTGGCTGGCTGGCTGGCTCGCCTTCTTGTCGTCGATGTATGTACAACACTGAGCGTGTACTGGCAACACACAAGCCGCCGCCGGGACTCGCAATATCCGGCAAAGCATACGGAAGGATCGCTCGCGCTTTCTATTACCGGCGGGGGTTATTATCGTGCACGCTGTGCCGCGCTACGCGGAGAGACGTGCCAGGGAACAACGCTATCCATGACAAGCCTTGGAACAAAAGGGAGTCGCCCCGCCTCTCGCGTCCCGCCAAAGGGAGCCTTATACCACCGTCAGCCCTCCGCGAGCCCCGCGCCCCGCGCCCTTCCCTCTAACCACTCTTTACTCTTTTCCCATCTAGCCGTTCGACGCGGAAAGATGAACGCACCGTATACTTCCGCGGTTAGGGCTCTCACGAGATGCTGGATAGACGACTTGTCCTAGCATCCGACAGCAATCCTTTTTACATACCTTTTTCTCCTCTTTACTTGGGATAATAGCTTGCGAGACGTACTCTTTTGTAGTTGTCGATTCAAAGAGTCCTCGCGAGATAAAGGATACGCTTTCATTTTTAGGAAATCACTTACTATCATAAGTGCGCTATGTGGTAATGGAATCTGCTTCAGGACGCCTGCACGGTTTTATCCTGTCGTTTGACGCAGAATGATGAACGTCTTGTCCCATCCGACACGAAGGTTTAACTGGTTGTGGAAAATAATTTCTGAGTCCGGTATGCGATAAAGGAACGCAGGTATTCGCCTCAGCCCGAAATCCGTATAAATAGTCGGGCAAAGATTGAATGCGGTTTAGTCGGTCGCAGTCTTCATTCCTCTCGGCTTCTTCCGCATACCTGGGAAAGTTCCTATTTACATTCGCGGAAATCGCGGGCCAAGATTAGAACGTAACTCCGCGCTATTTACTTTTTCTTCTCTGGCCTTTAATAACGAAATTCTGCGCGCGCATAAGTGTCTATGTACTATTAAACCCCGGTCGCTTTACGAGCGTTGAGCTCGACATTCTCGCTTTGTCAAGCAGATGTAAGTACTCGGTTCATTCTGAATGCCGAGTTCATTCACCTTGGCGAACTATCAGGCGGTTTCTGTGCTCGAAATATACAGAGAAGGGTGAGTTGGGCGGGCCGATTGGATTTTTGCTCGTGCTGGCAGTATTAAGCACTGTCCGGCAGTCGGTGGTGCGGCCAATCAGCGGGAGAATAAACGCTCGCTTGAGCGCTTAATCCGAGGTCCACGGGTCCCGCACACTCGTTCTTGAATCACTCGGCAGGCGTAATTATTCTTAGATACAGATCCGATTCACCTCTACCTCCATTCGTTCCGCGCGTCGCGCGTCGCGCATCCAGCTCCTCTTATTAACGTGCGTCGCTCTTGCTGCTCGCCTTTGCTCTCCATTAGTCTCTCGCGCGTGCCTCGGCCAAGGTGGGGAGGAGCGGAAGAGAGGGCGGATGCCTCTTCAGGAAGCAGGATTAAAGAGACAGGTGGCCTAGGCGTATTTATAGGAATGCGTGCGAATGCACCCTCCACACCAATCCGCGCTACTCGTGTACGCCTATCGGTGAATTTTCGAGACTCACACACACTCTTCCTCCTATACGTAGGCCGCGATGAGTGTTCGTGTCGGTGGCGTGGCCCGAGAGTGTCCAGGGAATTTGCGGGCAGGAGTGGCGGAGTGCGAGTTTCTCGCGTCTAGCCGGAGTGCGAGTTCATTCATTCGGTCGCGTGGAGCTTCGCCTATGAATAGACGCTATTTAAAGGACCCACGCAGACAGGCGCAGAGCCCCGTAGGAACGGGCCGGTGCAGTCGCTCTAGTGGATGTTAGAATGTCTGGCAGAATTTCCAGTGAGACTCGCCGACTGCTTTCTTGAATTTGGCATACACACACTGGCGGAGGCCCCGGCCCGGGCACACGTGCACATGCCCGCCGGGGCGAAGGCGACATGCTGCAATGCCGAGGAATCGTTCTTCGTGTCATTTTTGTCCTCGCTCGTTCCCCTGGAATATTGCCGGGCGAGCGCAGACGGCGCGGGTCCATCGTCTCCTCCTTCCTCTCGCCTCCTTCTCTCACATAACGAATATCCCTCGCTTCTGTCACTGATGTATACCACTCACTTCTCATTATTCCACTCGCCGGCATGGCTGCCTCGTGCGATTTCGCCTCCGCCGGGCTATTTTCCATTTGAAATTCGAATGATCTACGCGTCCTTTTTTATTTTTGCCGCGTTCGCTCCCTGGCCGCGGCTCTCGGCTCTGTTTCTCTCTCTGTCGGCCTTTGGCTTTGCCCCGGCGAGATTGCGAGAGCGCTTTGCATTTTGACGCCCTTCATTTTCCACGCTTTTTGGGTCGAGAGATCTCTCACCGGCGCGCCAGCCGCTTGCCGAACATATGACGTTAAATTAGAGAGGGGACTTTTTAATTTTTACCGCTTATTCCTTTTGGAGGGAAAACCGTTTTAAATGATCGGCCTCTCGTGAACCGAGCGTGCCAGGGATAATTTGTCACGAACGAGTCCTCGGGTATAACCGTTTCCAGGAAGAGTCGACTCCGTTTTGGTGGGCAGTCCTGCTTTGCCATAAGCCAGGGCTTAAAAAGACACCGAAGCTCATTCTAGTTTCCCTATCCAATTCTGGCGGGACGCGCTCCAAAGTGGCGGACCGTAAGTAGGTTCGGCTCGATTCCGAGGTTCCCGAGGTTTTCAAACAAAGCCCATTGTATCAGGGAGGACACACACGAGCATAATACATCACGTGGTCCGCTCGGAGGGAGAAAGGTAGAAAGCGCCGAGCGACCACTTGCCTCGTTCTCATTTCTGCCAGAAAATTATACCTTTGGCGAGTCTCTTGACGCGAGCGCATGTATACAGGCTCTCGCCGGCTCGCCACCGCCTTCGTCTATCCTCCTCGTACGGTTTGGCCGGCGTACATAGAAAGAGGGATAATATAGAGACTGCGGGGAAAGAGGAGCAGCCCGGAGGTTTCGATGGGTGTCTCGGCGCAATTACGAGCGACCGCACTCGAATCTTGCGAATGAGCCTCCTGATTTTCAAAGGAGGCACCGTGCACGCTCGGCGCGGGCACCGGCGTCATCTCGGCCCGAAATGAAGCTAATTAGGAGTACGCCCGGAGCCGTGTAATGACCGTATAGCTTTTTGTGTCCGGCGAGGAGCGCGCGCGCTGGGGGGCGAGAGGAGCATGCGGAGAAGGCGGCATCCTCCCATGCTTCCTTCGCATCTTCCTCTCGCCTCGAGTGCCGAGAGAAAGAGAGAAGGAGATCGAGCCCAATCACCCAGCCCGCCCGAAATTACGCGCGACCGCCTCGTCCCCCAAAAAAGTCCCTTGCAATAAGGAAGCGAGGGGCCGATCGAGAAAATGCCTGATCGATTCTGCGGAAAAAGTGACCAGAACCGTGTGCCGCACCTGATGCGCCGCCTAGCTTATTTGTTCTCCCCGCAGCTTCCGCCGTATCTCGCGGGAGTTGGACACACTGGAGCGCATGGGAACGAGATCGGAGTCCCTGCGAGCCCTCGCAGCGAAGGTTAGCCGACTCCGGCCGTTATTCGAGAGCAGGTACGGTTATTCGCTCGCCAGATGCACTTAGCTCGCGGAGGATCGTCGCTTCGAGCGAGTGTATTCTGTTGCGAGGAGGCAAGGAAAATATCTATAGCTCTGGCATTCATTGACTGTGCTAGTTGGATTGGGAGCTAGACGAGCTCGAAGCAGCCTCCTGATCATCCTCGATTGACCTAACTTGATTAAACCTCGCCTATCACGGCCAGTGCTCTTGCGCTGCCATTCATACGCGGTCTAGACGTACCTTCATTAATGGGTCCATTTTCAAATTAGCTTGTCAATCGCTAAACACTGCTACCACCACTCGCGTGTTGGCTTGCATTCATTATGGTCCAATGAGATCTAACTCGACAGCCGAATGTATTAGCTTTCAACGTGTTTTGTTCTCCATTACAATAAGAGTGACAAAAAATGGATTAACTTTCTAGCATAAAGGCAACTAATGTAATAATAGGAAGACATTTGATCTAAGTCAAGTATGACTCAGATTATCATTCGTCTGCTCCACATCTATCCGAATCCTCATTCCCGATCTACTAACCCGCAACGAAATCGCCACCAGTATCAGTTTCAAAGGCAAACACGTGAGAACCGTTAGCCCCGGGAGATGGCATACCACGAGGGTCCTGGAAGGTTTTTCGCCTAGCCGGGAGCGGGGCCGTCCTGTTATCAGTGCGTAACACGTAATCGTTCGGAATCAGTGTACACAGCGGTGCACGTGCATCCTGGAGGCAGTGGTGCCTGGCGAGGGTTGCGCATCGATAAATCGAACGGCCGTAAATCTCGGCGCTTCCGTCGTCCTCGTCGTGGCGTCGGCGAGGGCCCGGGCGCACGGGATCGATGGCGAGTAGAGTGACTCGGCCCCATGCTCTATCGACAGAGCCATCAAGGATTAAAGCCCCTGACGACAGGTACAACCGACGCTAGTTACCTTCTATTTAACGTGATTTAAGGCACACCGCACCGCCGGCGCTCGCTCCCTCCCAGTCGCTTCTGGCAGTGCATGCTGCGGAGCCAGCTCTCTCCAGCTCTCCGGCTCTCCAGCCAGATATATACCGAACGAGAGAGCAGGCTAATGCTCGAGGTGTATCTTGCGACTTTATGGCACGGCTCCTGCCACCTGAAATTACATCGTTCCACTGAGCCACGATAAGAGACTGGCGACTCGACCTATCCGCACTGAATGATACCCTTCGATATCATTGCCCCGTGAATTATTACTGGCTCGCCGAGCCCGCGAGACCAGACCGATCGACGGCTTCTACTTGCCAGTTGGCGGCCACTTCCAAGCAACTTGTCTTGCCGTTTCTGGTTAAAGATTTATCAATCGCCGCTTGCTTATCGATCCTGGTGGATTATTCACTTTTCGGATAAGAGAACGGGATAAGTTGAAGGATATTAATAAATCAACTGCACGATTCAAGAGACTGCGACCGAAATGCAATATCCACCGGGTTTTTGATGAATGTTAGAATTAATGGTAACGAATCCACTTTATCTGCTCAAAGTGTAAAGTTACAGGAGGACTTGGAGACACTCGATAGCGCACTGATACCTTTGCAGTGCGTCATTGGAGTGTAAATAAAGTCGAAGGGCGTTAATGATTCCATTGTCCTAGCCTTAATTCCCCGCTAATTAATGAATGGGCATTGACTCGTGCCGCGAGAAAGAGAGGCAACTAGTTCTCTCGGAGATTCGTTTGGTGAGTGGTACGGAGAGATGGCTGAATGGGGAGAGGAAAAGAGAGTGGTTGTTGGCTTGGGCGAAGGTCCGCAATCATCGTGTTTAAAAGACAAGCCATTGACTCGCTCGCCCCCCGGGCATTGTTCGCAAGACACACGTAGCGAGCGTATCTCGGATGCAGAGACTCTCTTACGAGAGCTCTCTCGGCCAATCGTCAGACGCGCACGTCGCGCACCCGACGACACGGGATGAAGCCCGAAGATCGCTAATTAACGATGACTGGCTCCCGTTGCATTATTGTCCCGGCGTGTTCTCGCGAGCCACCTGCCTCGCAACAACAACAGCAAAGTAACACGGAGCAACAGGAGCGGCGGCGGCGCAGCAGCAGCAGCAGCAACAGCAGCAACGGGAGGACGCGTGCTGCAGCTGCATGCCTTTGGCATGCACATACGAGGAGACCGTGTGTCTCCGTTAAGAGTAACAAGGCGACATTCGTAAAGTCGAGAGACAACACACCGCCGCGACACACACCTCATGAAACATTCATTTTCAATGCGCTCGCCCATCCGACTCGATCCGATCCGACTCGTACGCATTGCTTATATGCGAATGCTCCGAGCGTTAATGATAGTGCCCTTGAACCGCGACGCTCTTTAATTGACTTTGAAGTCTCCATCTGTCTCAATGGGCGAGACCCATTCATACGTCGGCCCTCGCGTACCCAAGTCGCTTCTGATTACCATTAGTGCCTTGGAATCCAACCGGTTATCCCGCCTCCCTCCCAAGTGAATAATAATAAGAATTATAAGAAGCCCCGCCACCTTCGTCCCATCCTCCGAGCGATAATATCTTTATGTCCGTAGAATAATAGATTCGGTATTTCGTCCATTTGGTTTTACTGACGGTGGCCTTTCTTTCTCTGTTTCAGGTATGTACTCGAGAGTCGACTCTAATGGAATCCAGTGTAAGCAGTGGTTCTCTAGAAATTCGAGGGTCTCCGCTGGCGCGACGTGTGATTAACCTTTTTCCTTTTATCGGACCTTCTCGCTCTCGCCGAGTCGGCCCCGCTCGCGCTCCCTCTTCTGACGGAGAAAGGCGAGGCTATTTCGACGCAGTTGGCGTGCGCGCGTGTGTTATGCGGTCGCGGACTTGGGTATGTGGCTCCGGCTCCATAGAGGCGCAGGCTACTCGGACCAGGTGCCTGGGCGTAGATGTATGTATGGGGAGTCGATATCGACTGGTGGGCGGAGAGTGCCGCGGCGGCCGAGGTGGAATTGCAAATCGCGAAATTTCGCGGCCGTGGATCGAGCGGTTGATGCACTTCACACTCGCTAATATAGCCGAGCCTACCCCCTCGAATATGCATGCACATATGCGTCGCGGCGGCGGCAGCGTCGGCTCTGGCAGCAGCCCGCCCGATTTCAAGAGCGTCGTTAAAAGCCGCCCGAATGACGCACGCCTGTCCCCCGATGAAAATTGCTTCGTTTCGCCGAGCGTCCCCGGCAGCCCGCTTGTCATTTCATTCTAATTCCCCGCGGCTAAATTCACCGAGATTCTCCTCGAGCATCCTTTTAATATGGACTTCCCGTTAGCCGGGATTCGAGACGACCCGAGGCATGCTCTCGGAAATGTCGAATTATCTCAGGTTTTAGGAATGTCGTTTATTCCGCCGTCGAGTACCGTTCCGCCTCATTCGATTAACATAAGAGCAATGCGCTGCAGGGAATGGCGTTAATTGAGATCCATTACCAAATCATCCTCTCGGCTATTCTTTCAAGTATCCTCTTCCCAGTCCCCCGGGGAACAGGATTGGACGTTCGGATAATACACTAAATGACGTAGGACGATATTAGTTTTTCCACGGAGCTTCAGACGTTTATTCGATCATACGGCTCAGACGGCTGCATTTGTTTACCAGACAAGAGGACTCTCGGTCGTCCAGTGTATGGTACATACATATGTAGTTGGAGCTGGGAATTGTTGTGGTAAGCGGGATCAATGACCCCGACGCCAAGTCGCGCTCCTTGGCGAGCGCGTGTAGGTAAACAGTCGCCAGGATCAACAAGGACCGAGAAACACCAAGTGAGAGAGCATACATATTCTTAGCCTCGTGGAATATCGGATATCAACGCAGAGACAGACTCATACAGTCGCTCGTGACCCGCGCGCTTGTTTTCTCTCAGCACCATTACCGGCGGCTCGCGATTCGCGGAGCAACTAATTCAATCTCAATCGCATTTTGCGAGGAATCGCGGCAACGATAGGAATCTCTCCGGGCCCTTTCCCGGCGCTAGGTATGCGCCGCTCTACCCGGACAGATTTGTGACTCTCGAAGTAGGCTCCGCAGCCACTCCCTCGACGGGCCGGGGCTACCACGGATACATTCGGATACCCACACCGGTCTAGCATCAGCGCGCGGCCGCTTCCCCCGGGATAAAGACGTGTCGGCGCGATCTTCGGAATTAAAGGACTCCGCCGCCGCCGCCGGTCGTTAAATCCTAGCGCGATTAACCTAGACCATAGCTCCGCCAGGTTCTCCTTTCTCTACCTCTCTCTCCATTCGCCTGGTGCATTGGCGCGTTCGTTCTATCTGCCACTCTCCAGGCTGTCGTCAGGAAGGACGTGGAGAACGTGCCTGGACATATGCCTGACATAGTGCCGGCTGAAAGAAGTAGGTGAGACAGGCGGAGGCCGAGGGAGATTCTAGCGTTTCACGGACGGCGGGTGTTGCGCAGGTGTCAGCTGAAATTGGAGCGTCTTGTACGTGTCTTATTTGGGAGGCAGCGAGGGGCTTCTCCGCCGAGAGGATCTACAAACGGTAGCCAGTATATATCGCTGTCGGGAAACGCGAGATCGTGGATTGAAGCGTGAGAGCGAGAGACGGATAAGGACAGAGAAAGAGAGAGAGAGGGGGGGGAATGGGTGGGGTGGGATTGGAGGATGGGTAAAGAGTGGTTGCAACTACAGCAGGGAAGGTACGAATCTGCTGTTGTTGCTGGCACTGCAGAGCAACCTAGCCAACCTCGCCTAGAATCCTAGGTCTTGTGAAGCCAATCAACGAATCTAGCTCGGCTCTCGGATCCCGATGGCTGTCCGCCTGTCCGCCTGAAACGGAAACCATCCGTTTCTATCCGTTTTACGCCAACGTCCTGCGCTCCCGGTGCCTGGTATACGTGTACCCTCACTGCACACTGGCTGCTCTCCACGTCCCTTGAATACCACGATTCCGCCCGAAACGTCCTCTTTAAATCGATTCCGGCGGACCCCCGCCTGCTCTCATTCAGGGCGCAGGCTACCTTCATCCTCGGATTTATACTGCTTGATCGTGAAAACAGTATTGAGAGCGCGAGCAAGAGCCTCCCTCTCCTCCCCCCTGGCCCTTTTGGAAACGGCAGTTCTACTTGACGTGCTCCGAAAAGATCGTACCGGTTCACTGCGGGAATTCAGAGATGTAAACGGGGGATGTAATTTCCGCTGCCGTGGGGATCCGTGTGCCTCGCTCGAGTGGGCTCGCGCTGAAAGTTCCTCTTCCTGATTGAAAACTCCTTATCCTTTAATTGATCTGCTTTATGATCGGACATATTTCCACTGCGTATCTGCGCCGAGATCGGCGCCTCACGGCCCATAAAATAGTTTGGCTGATTGTAGCCAGAGTTCTTTTCGCGGACCATTCATTTGTCAATATTTACTGGCCGATGACACTCGATATGCTTGAGAGTGAGCCAGGAGTTTTTCCGGGCGAATTGGATGGAAGTCCTCGATGGGGAAATCTGCAGCGACTGCAACGCCAGCAGAAACATCAGAGCTAGTGGAAGAAGGAGGGTGGGGAGTGGGGCTTTTGCTGGCAAGAAGACTTCCGGCTTGGTGGGACGCCACTTGGAATACAGAAGCTGGCACGCGGCTCGGGGGGGAAGAGCAGCGAGAGCATGGAAACGGGTGATTACACCTGCTCTCCCTCTCGGCTTAATCCCGCCGGATCGCAGATCGTATTCTAAGAAATAGTCGTGGTGGAAATGTGCCGGGGAATCCTTGGGCGCTCGGTTGCCGCGCAAATGCCGGTCACGCGCGACGCGCTCGAATTAGCACGATTCGATTCGATTCTCACCATCCTCCCGTCCCCTATGTATACATAGCAGACTATGCACACCTTGACATATCCTCCGCGCCGCAATAAACGCGTGCGCGTGTCCCGCCGAATTCGCCACTGTGCCCTCCAGTGGACAAGCGACAAGTTTTCCCTAATCTGCTGGTGGAATAGTTTGTGCTTTTTCGCGCTCGCGCGAGAAACAGAGAAAAGATCGGAACCCTGACGGGAACATACACTTGGCTGGTTCACCGAGGGTTTAAGCGGCTTAGAGCTTTAACAGCGAGCTTTCGACACGTGCTCCTCCCGCGCGTTGCTCACCGGTGGGCGGATGGAGCCGGACGCCCCCTTAATCTCCACTCTCTCCAAGACGCACTCGTCCCCGGTTTCTTCCGATCGCCCGCTCCCCCGTCGCTTCTTTCGCCATTTGCCGCGACACCGGCAAGAAGTTAACGAGCGGCCGTTTAACTGTTCCGGGAAAGGGAGAAGAACTCGGCCTTGGCGAATCGGATTTGATGCGCGGCGGCCGGCGCACTCGCGATCATTCAATTGCAGATCAGCCGGGAGGCAGAGAAGAGCGCGAGGTGGAAGAGACGACCGGTAGGAGGTCGCCGGTGGATCGTGCCCGGCAAAAAGAAACCTCGTCGGCTTTTTACCGGCTCGTCTCGGCTAGGCGAGCATCGCCACGGTTACCTGGCTCCGAAACGAAATTCAAATGCGGGCTATCGTAGATTCCGGCAAAAACGGGGCGCACCCGGAGCTACGGGAAACCCGGGGAGGACCGCTTTTCCTACTTGCTCTTTCTCTATCGGTGCACCTAAGTAACGAAAATCGCGAGGTCGTTGAAGGAGGGAAGCGCGTTAAGGTGGAAATACGATGGCGAATCGAATAGTGGGGCGGAAGCCTGCGGCGACGAGAGAGAGAAAGAGAGAGAGAGGAGGTGGTGCTGGTATAGCTCGGCTCGGTCTCCAGCAGACATTGTAGAGGTTTCCCCGAGAGTCTCGGGTCAGGAAATGTCGTCTTTAATCGAATCCCATTAAGATTTAAGGGCAAACCGTGCAATAAATTACACTCTACCTCCCAGCGTGAAAGGCTATCGCCTCGATAGGCAAAGGACCATTCGAATGGCTTACGAGTGCCGGGGCCAAGGCAGAATTATTCGACCGCCTCGATTACGGGATTGTCGTAGGTCGTCGTTACATCTCACCCGGCACCACTGTGAAATGGAAATAGCGTAATCCTCCCCCGAGAAAATCGATACTGATGTATCGATCGGCGCGCGCGAGTCGTGGGAGAAGAGGCAGCGGAGCCACTTTTCCTCCTTGTTGGCGCGGCTCATCTCTCACGGGCCAGCGGTGCCTTGAAATTCTATCCTCGAGCGTGAAAGACTGCTCTATTAGTCGGGATTCCCTCATTTATTCCCAGCGCATTCCAACGGTTCTTCCGCGCGCGGTTTTTCTTAACGCGGCTCTCCGCCGGCGTCCGGGGATCTCGCGCTCCTCGGACGGCGGACAAAATGTCGAGATGTAAATATATCCCGGGACGTTTTGCCCGCGCGTTGGGCCTACCTTTACGAGTAGAGCGGCGAGGCGGAATCGCTCGGTAATTGATAGTTGATCGACGGACGTGATGCACCAGCGAGCACGGGACACCGCCGGGCAAGAACGCGTCGAAGAAGAGGGCGCAGGGAATATCGAAGGTACGCGGGAAGAATGCGAGAAAGAGTGGCACTCTCTTGGTCCGCAGGTTGCGCGATCGGAGCAGCGGCAGGCCAAGTCCGAGCCGAGGCTAGATTGGCTGCGATTAGACCCGTAAGGTGTACGCCTTTTAATTAGCGAACCACGGCGACTCGGAGTATACGCTCGCGCGCCGAGCCTCACTTCGATTTAGCAGGAAGCCGAACAAGTTCTTGCGTTAATCAGAAAGTTTTTCCGCGCCGCTCGAGGCTCGGATCGGCGATTTAGCATCGCTCGAAAGCGCCCAACAGCCGCGGTGAGCTCCTCTTACGCAGTGCCAGGAGAGCACTGGCCCCGGCGACGAACGAGCCCGGCCGCAAGTCCTCGGCCGATTTTAATAATTCTTTAGTCAAACTCGGCCAACTTTTTAAGAGTGATAAACTAGCTCTTTAAGTATCAGCGTGAAATAGTGCCGGCGCACAAATCACTGGGGCGCGTACGCGCCTTTTGCCTCGAAGCAGTGCTTTTCCCCCGGCATCTAATACCGCGGGAAATCCACTGTCTCGTATGCTTAGGTTGCTTACCGCGCGGCGAAAAGTTGCCGCGAAATTAATTTCCACCCTCCGGGAACTAATGGCGGCCGTTACGCGCCAACGACAAACCTCGCTTATATGCTCGAGTCGCTCGACCTACATGCTTCTCAGCCAGAACTATACTACTCGCTTGGGTGCATTGGAAATATACTTTGAGCAAAGTATGACAATAACTTAATTCTGACACTAAAATCGGTATTATTGTCGTCGATTCCTTTAAAATGATAACCAGTTTACGCGGCAGAATATTGCAAACGGAAAAGTAGAGAAAGCCGGAATCCTTCACTTTATTTCAAGGTTGGCAATCACATCCTCGTTAAAGCAGTGCATTAAAGGTCCGATAGTTGATAGTTGGAAGGTGTCAATTCGCGCGGGAAGCAGCGCAGCGTGGCCGGGGGGAAAGGCGTCGGCTGAAAACGGAGGAAAAAAGGCGGGGGCTGGTAGTTAGCAATAAAGGAGATGACGGTAGCGATATAAGCGAGGTAGGTGGATCGGGCAGAGCCAGGCACACATTTTCCCTTGTCCCGCGGTTCGTCCTCCTTTCCAATTTAGCCTCTCGTTCTTCTCTTTTCTCCCGGTGGCGGTGGCTCTCGTCTCGAGCGACGAGGGTGCGGGATAGCCGGGCTCGCGCGCGTGAATGATAGCGTCCGAAGAGTGGCGCTTCCCGTTAAATATGCATCGTTCGGAAGATAAATTACGCTTTAACCAAGAGCCAGTCGGCCGGGTATTATAATAACCTAATAAAAGTGATTAATACCGGACCGCCGCGATATATTACCTCTGCCTCTCGGCGAGTGAGAGAGCAGGAGAGAGAGAGAGTGGGGTATGTAGCCAGCGGGAAAGTCGTGGAGGAAGCTCACTCCCTCTTCCTTCCTCTTGAATATCGACATCCTCCTGGAAGGCAACGGAACGTAGCCGTCTTCCCTCCTCCTCGAAGCGTTACTCCACTTTCGCTCAAGTTTCCCAGTGACTTCGGGATATCCTTGGCTCCAGCTTGCATTCCCGAGCGTCAACCGCTCCAAACTTTGCCTCGCGGAATCTCGAAAATGATCGCGCATTTCGAACTCGAATTTCCCTCTCTCTCTCTCTCTCTCTCGCTCGGGCAAGAGCTGGCTCGGTTGGGTAGGCGAGAGGGATGGAAAAAGTGCGCGGGCTGTATATCAGTAGGACGAGTGAGCTTAATTATTCCAGGCGCTCGTCGCTTTCCGCTTTCCATGTAGCGTGTCTTCCTACTTTCCTCTTTCCCTCCCCGTCGCTCGCCGGCTCGCCAGCTCGCCTGCGAGCGCGACGCTCCGGCTCGGCGATAATGAATTCCACTCGAAATTCGCGCATTGTTCTCTAATTACGTCAACCTGCACTTCCTCTGAGATCGTCTGCGCCGGGGCACACTGCGCGCCTCGCTGCGAATTATTCCCGCACTTCTCCCCCTGCGGACGTGTCTGTATCACCGCCGGGACACACGTCTACTCTGCTTACGCACCAGCCTATCTCTATGTCTATCCCTGTCTGTGTATGTGTGTGTGTCTGGTTGTACCGCTGGCTGTTTTTCGTCAAAAAGTGGAAGCTTGTGACCCGGTTTCCCGGGCGCGCTCCAGCGAGATCCGTAATTGAAGCGTTGATTGTACAAGTGGCTCGGGAGAGAGGCGCAGCCAGCCGGATAGATGACAGACACCGGCGGACTTTTACGGCCACGAGAGCTTTCGCAACGGGAACAAAGTTCCCCGGGCGTCCGTTAACCTGCAACTGAAAGAGGCTGGAGCGGTAGTGAGGAGAGCGTGTGCGTAGCTTTTATTTTCCGGGCCGCTCGCCGATCGCGCGAGATCCCCGACAACCCTACGACGGGGAGATATCGCCGCGGTCGTAGCCGAGGGAAACTGCTTCCGACGCGGTGGAAAAGTAATTCGCTGAAAAGGCAGATTCTTAGTGCAGCGCGGATCGCTGTAATTCCGGTTAAACGCCCCGGAGTTTACGGTCGGCTCGCATTCGCTCTCTCGCCGCGCTGTAAATCCGACAATTCTTACGCTCTCGCGAGCATCGCCGGCGCAACGCGGCGGAAGCGTAGTAGTTAAAGTCGAAAAATTAGCTCGCACTGAAAGCACAGCCTGCCTAAGATTTAAGGAGCGAAGCGCATTGGATTTATTGGTTCTCTTCACAGCTTCCTACTTCCACGCTCGAGTCTTATCCTGTCGACCTGCATTTCCCGCCGTAAATCACTGCAGCGCGTCCTCGAGGTGATGCACTTGCCTTGAATGACCGATGTCCGGCAGGCACTGCTGTCTTGTAGCTTTTTTTTAATTGTACACCAATGCTTCGTCGTGTATCATTTACACGATACGTATCGAATATAAAAAGTAAATCACTCTGTGATTACTTGCCACTTGCCACTTTGCCACTTGATCGAACTACTATCAATTCACATCAAATTAGCAACGTAAATTCTTCGATTACTACCCAACCTATCAGAACTATACTTTTTGATCACACGCATATCGAAACCCGATGCCGTGGATTAAGGATTGTTCTCATTCAAACAACTGCATCACCCTGCAGAGGATCGCCGAGTTGCAGGAGGCGTTTCTCCAACAGAATAAAGGGATGGAAGTTTTGGTGAAAGAGGACGAGCTCCTATAGCAGTCGCCGGGGAAACTTCGGGCCAGACAGACGCTCCTTGCGAGGAAGCAGACCGTCTGCGGATGTTCGCCGGGGAGCAATAACAATATCGCGCACTTAGCTTCGATGGTGCTCGGAAAAGCGGCGCGTGCAGGCGGGCCAGGCTGGAGAGTCGCGGGAAAAAGGCAGGAGAGGCGCGCGTCTAGTGGAGAAGCAGACAGAGCAAAGTGTATGTGGACACGCAGACAGCTCGGGAGGAAAACAGAGTTTGCGTGTGTGGGAGAGAGAGCGAGAGAGAGATTTTGAAGGAGTCGGTGCTCCTGAATATCTCTAGGATTCCCTCCACCTGTGCGTGGATGTTGGTATTCCACTTGTCGTACTCCTGGCCCATGCATTCTCTTGTTTCACCCTGTCGTTCCTCGAGCGAGTGCTCTCTTTTCGCTGCCTCTCGCCGCTTTTCCCTCGTTTACTCGCCCGCCACCGCCGCCTGGCGGATACTCGACCTTCTTTCGCGTTTCCCCCCGCCAGGCCAGACCACCTCCCGACCGCGTGACCTCCGCCTCCTGATTTATAGTTTTTAATTTGAGCCTCATTCCAACCCCCCGAGCGCGCGCGGAAAAATGTCTGGCCAATCTCTTCGATCTTAAATAGCGCCGCTCTCTCTTTAACGCGAACAGGCCTCAGTCTCTCCTCTCTCTCTCTCTGTCGCTTCGTCTCCGACACTTTCGGAATGTGCTCGTCGAAATTCACTTTGGAGCGAGCCATTCCTTCCCTCGATTAAGCGTACAATGGTGTCTGGCTCTCGGACTCTCGGCCTCCTCCCCTCGGCTTTTTAATTCTTTCCGCTCTCCTTGATGACCCACCTTAAATTCATCCTGCGAGGGACTAACGAGGGCTCCTTCGCGAATTTGCATGGATTAGGCCGCATTGACGGGGCATTAGAATGCCGGGTTGGGAAGTGCGCTTCTGGCCACCTTCGCAAACGACGTTCGTGCCACCCTCGGCCTCCGCTGCTCCCTCGACCTGGCCTGCTTTCTATTTGCACGTGAGTCTATTTCTAATTGTAATCATAAAGCAGCTCGGGGGATCTCCGGGGAGATAGGAAATGTGTCATAGCCGCTTGGATAAGAATACCAGCAGGCAGTGGTTAAAAATGTACCATGGTTTAGCGATAATCGAGTTAAAGAGACACAATCTCCACATTTGTCATACCAACAGTTTACATGGGAGCAGTCGGGAGCTTGTACCGTGTCGTCTACCAATAACAAGAATTTCATCTGCAGTAGCAGGTTATATCTGGGCCTTGGTGAATAGAGCGTGTTTTTATGCTGAGTAACCAACCGGTACTTTTGGAATAGGAAAATCGATCGTACATCACGTATTCTAAAGATACAATTAAGGAACACACTCCACATTTCACGGTTCAACATTTATTTCTCATTGAAAAAAAAAACAATATTGAACTTAATCAACTTTATCATCTTCAAGCAACGCTCAAACGTATTTCCACGAAGAACACAGCCTAAACTCTTAAGGACAAGCCCATTAAATGTTGATCAAGAGACTCGACGGGAATAGTAGACGAATTCAAAACTCGATGAAAATGTTTATAATTAAAAGAACTCGATCAAGGTGGAGAACTGGTCCGGTAAGATTAGCCTAGGATAATCGCGGCCTCGCCACGTAGTAGGCATTTACGTAGATGGCGACGGGCGGCTCTCGTTCCTGGAATCGTTGGAGGCATCGAGCGTGTCGGTAATCGTCGTTCCTCGATGATTGCCAGGATGGTCTCGTAGCCGGTGCTAGATGGTCGTCCGGGTGTAGCGAGGCGACGCAGGTGTCGCAGGATTCGCACGTTCCAGCCGGATATGGGTTGGCATTATCCCAGAACCGGGGAGGAATGGACTAGCCGTCCTCGTGCACACGCCGTCACTCGCGATCCTCTCTCTCTCTCGCCCTCTCGCAGTCCATCGCTCGTTTTTCCAGCCATTGGCGGAGGCGCGCGCGCGCCCTCTCCGCCGGCGAACCTGCTGGGAAATGGCCACGATAACTCGCACCCATTGTCGGGCAAAAAGCCTTTATTAGGTTTCCCTTCACGGAACACACGCACGATATACAGCGCGGAGGCCTCCCAGTGTCAAGAGGCAAAACATTGGACGCTTCATTCGGCAAATGCGAAAAGGAAAAGCTCCGCGTGACTGCAACCTTTCCCGCCACCTGATAGAATACTCTGCTGGCCTTGCCATCTGGCTAGTCTGCTAATAAGACTCCTGGCACTTGCCGCCAATAGAAAAAGCTTGGAGTTCGTAGAAAGTGCCCTGGCAGTAGAAGTACTGTCTAATCATCTACTTAGTCTCTCAGTGTTAACAGGTATACGATTCCAAAGATTTCTGCTGATAATTTAGGAGCAATTAACTCAGCATTATTCATTATGCATATGCATACATACACATGTACAGTCAAATTCAAGTAATCGATTAATAATCACCGCGAGCGTCCTACAAAACGAATCCGCGATATCACAGTTCCTTAAAACCCTCGCATTCCCGTCGATAAATCGCCAGACATTTCCACCGTTAAAATATAATGTCGTCGGCAGTGGGTTCCCTCTGGATGATGGAATCGAGAAGATCGTTGGAGTACATTCACGAATAACTGATTCCATGTTAATGCTGAGCGCAGACGGGTGAGATAAATTCGCTAGCGGGTGCCGGGGGGGGGGGGGGGGGGGGGAATATATCCGTCGCTCAGCGAGGGCTTGGCCAGGCGGGGCAGGGGGAGACAGCTTTAAAACGTTACTTGGGAATAAATTGGCCGATATCGGGGAGCGCATAGCTCTTCGATATTCCGCTGTCCCGACGGTGTCCTCGCGGTGGCGCGGCCAGCCGAGAGTCAAGCCCGGGCCATCGGGAAACCGTCTCGGGGATAATACTTTAAACGCTCTCCTCTCCAGTTCAAACGTTCGGCACGTCAGAAACTTCCGGCGCGGAGAATTAATCCTCCCTTTCCACGGGATATTCCGAGGGCCGCGAGAGGGAGAGAGAGAGAGAAGGCCCGGGGAGACTTGGGAGAGTGACGTCGATTCTGTATAACTCTCTCTCGCTCGCTCCTTCCCCCAGCCGCCCTTTATCACCGTCCACCTTTCCACCTTGGCCAACTCCGCCCGCCCTTCCGCCATTCCCGCCGACCTTTTTCCCAGGCTCCTGCCCGGAGCTTTTATCCGCAAGGAAAAGCCCTGTGTGTAGCACGCAACACAGTAAGCCCTACGAGAAGCCCACGGTACACCTTGTTTCTGCTCGCGGGATTTTGATAGAGTGTATACGTCGCGCTGAAACAATGTCCTCTCGTTTCCCTCTCGACAACCGGGGCGGAGGTGCTCGCGAGAAGAAGCGAACGTTCATTTGCATACCAGCTTCCCTGGAAATCGGACTTCACCTTCGCCCGAGCGACCGCGCCGGGCTTTACAGCCACTCGTCGGCTCCGACGCACTGCGCCCCGGCCCACCACACTCCTATGTATTCCTGGCCGAGAGACGCCCCGGAGGTAAAAGTGAATCGGGAAGTTTGGAGTGATCAATGCGAGATCAAGCCGCCGCCGGAGAAAAGTGGTCTGTGTGTGCGGAGCGTTGCTTGAAATGCGCCGGAGCTCGCCCTCGTCGGCCAGGCGTGCGCGATCAGCCTCGCAGAGACGACCAACCTCCCCGAGCGACACATTCGAGATTCCATTCCCGCGCGGACGCTTCCGCCGAAGAAACTGGCAGATGGACCGAGGGCAGAGTACGCACGGCCTCGAGCTGACGAAAGAGTAAACGGAAGTGTGGGTGGTTGGGTGGTAAGAGAGACACACGCGGGATCCCGCGCTCTCTTACGAATTCCGGCGGCGAGCCTCTCTTTTACGGCTACTTAAGACAGCAGAGTCAGGGAAGGAAGTAGGGGCGGGCGGTAAAGCTGCGCGGAAAGGAGAAAGAGAGAGAGAAAAGAATAGGTTGAACTAGAGACGAAAAAAGGAAACGGGTGGCAAGCTCGTGGCGAGCCGGAGCACGCTTTAGCAGGAGAAAAAGGGCGCAGGCAAAGAGAGAAAGAGGGTGGAAGGGAGGATCCCGAGCCAATCTTAGGGCAGGGCACGCGCGTAAAATATCGGCGCACGGGGAAATTACTCCCCGTGAAATTTCGCCCCAGGTGAATTTCGGCCGGGAGAATACCCGGCCGCGCTCGCTCCACTCCCGGCGCTACGTTACGGCGTGATTAGTATATTAAAAGTAACGGCGGTGCATTAAGCGAGCACGGCGCTGCATGACCAAGATTTATTTCATACGGGCGAGTTAGCACTGGCCCCTTTCCCTTCTTCCCATTCGCCCCAACCTCCGCCCCTGTCGAGCGATAGGCAGCCAGTCGGCCAGCAGAACCCATGCTAAATCGCACGCTTATTAAGCTCACCTGCGCGCCTTAATTAGCCCACACCTAGCGGGCGCCAGTGGGAATTGGGCGCGGAGCCATTCGTCGCCCATTATTCTGCCCGCTATCGCACACGTTTTCCCCCGTTGGATCGAGTGTTACCTTAAACGCCACCTGCTAGAACTTCCAGGGCCCTTTCCACAGTCAACGCGAACACACTCGAAATGTGCGTCGGGGTATCCGTCGCGAGCGCGCGCGCCGCACACGCGGCATCTTGCTGCCTCGAAATTTCCCGTTTGCTGCTGCTATGAAATATGCGGAAGAGAAGGCTCTCTCTCGCTCTCGACGGAATTGCGGGATACGACGACAATTTCGCGGATCCCACGTCGGCCCCGGAGTGGAAGAGAGAGAGAGGTGGTTCTCGTGGAGTAAGGGGAGGGTGAATGCTGGAGCTGTTAGTCATCGTGGAGGCAGGAGACGAGCGGGAGAGAAGTACGTTTCTCAAAGAGAAGATACATAATGTCACTGAAGTTAGCCCCGCCTTTTTTCAGAATTAAAAAAACAAATGTTGTGCTGGGTTGTGCTAGAATTGTGCTATATTGTGCCGCAAACCAAATTTGAAAATATTAAATATTACACATTTTACGAAGAAAAAACGATTTTGGAGCGAGAGTTAGCCCCGCCTTTTTTTGGAATTAAAAAAACAAATGCTGTGCTGGGTTGTGCTAGAATTGTGCTATACTGTGCCGCAAACCAAATTTGAAAATATTAAATATTACACATTTTACGGGGAAAAAACGAATTTTCGGGCGAGAGTTAACCCCGCCTTTTTTCGGAATTAAAAAAATAAATGTTGTACTGAGTTGTGCTCGACTTGTGCTGCTTTGTGCCGCAAACGAAATTTTTTAATTTCCAAAATTATCGATTTTACGAGCAAAAATAAATCAGCCATCAAGAGGTATGTCGGCCATTTTTTTGGTTAGGGAAAATCTAATTGTTGTGCTGAGTTGTGCCCAGTTTGTGCTGCCTTGTACCGCAAACAAAATTTCGATATAACAAATCACAGTCGTTTTAAATAACACTTACACTTGGCCGCCAAGAGTGATGTTCGTCATTTTATCGAATATGAAACATGTGATGTTTGTGGCAAACGTGTACAGCTTTGTGCCGCAAATAGAATTTAAACATTTTTAAAACTATAGATTTAATCGCAACTCACAAGTAGCCATCAAGTTGGAACTCGGACATTTTTTCGTACATGCAAGATCCGATTATTGTACTGCATTCTGCTCGACGTATGCTGTTTAACAGGTTAAAAAATGTTAGAAATGAAGGATTTTTATAAGAATCATGGATGGTGGGAAAGGATTAAAACATAAAATGATGCGGTTCTGTTAAAAAACATGAAGTAGTATTTATTATAATGATATGTAAATGCACATATGTGCATGAATGTCATTCATGCCAGAAATTAGATTATAATATCCCTTTTTCCCGTTGCCATCGAAATACTCCCATTGATCGTCAATAGCTTTCAAATACGCGATATAATGGCCAGTTGTGCCTGATTGAAATGTCCCTTCATATCCGATTACACCAGCAAGTTTCAAGTTGCATAACTCAGATCCTTCTGAGAGGCATATTTCCAGAGGAACGTCTTGTAATTTTGTCTTCGTTCGATCGCCAGTATCAGTTTCCACGAATACATGTGGTCCATATTTTCGCCTGGGAGTTTGCAAATGGGGACAACATTTATTATTTACTGCGTAGTTTTCTTCTACGGCTTCGGATAGAAATTGAAATCCTTTGGTTTTTAATATTTCTAAATTGGCACCAATTATGGGTAATTTTCTGTTATTATTACCACATGCATTACATGAAGTAATATATATACAGCTAGGCGCGTTTTGGACTAAAGCCATTGCTAGATTACCGATATTAACATTGGCATTTATTTTAATTATCGATCTCCGTTGTTGCTCTCGCTGTAAAATCGGCAGATCATACATGATTCGTGCCCTTTTCAAGTAAAAGATTTTCGACAGGCCATTTGCAATCAAAGTTCTTACACAATCATATATTGGTAATGTATCCTGGAACTGATGTACAGCTTCCTTAAAACTAGGATATCGCTGGGTTGTCAAGGATAAAATTTGACACATGCTGTCGAATGCGCATGTGTTTCTAACTATAAATATCGTCTTATTGTCGTGTACATTAGAACAGAAGTTACCATTTACAATAACCGGCAACTTTATTCTGTTCATCGACAGTGGTAAAGTTGAATCAAAGCCAGGCAGCGGGTCAATATATTTTATGCGTCGACTTTTCTTATTTTTATTCCGCCAGTTTTGCTCCTGTCGCCGCTCCTCCAAGTCGCCCATTTCCTCTTCCCGGTCACTGTCTACAGTTTTGCCTGATTCATCTGAATCGTTTGCGTCATGATGCTCTTTTTCTTCGGAAATTTCCTTAAGATTTGCAGGATTGTCGGTGTGCTTGTTAGTCAATGGGTAAGTTGATGCATGGCCCACATTAGCCAAAGCTAATTTTAGTTTTCCATCAAATGATGAAATATGCCGAGAAATAAATTTATCAACTCGCATCGGGCGAGATTCGGACTTTAACGTTCTATGTTTTAGGTCATTGAATTCAGATTCAACGGCTGCGGATGTGGCTCTTGGTGTCCCATAGCCGAAAATGGGTGGCATTACCTCTGAATAGAGAGGAAAGTACGGCAGGAGGGCTCTGAATCTTTTTGCCATATCTGGGCAGTAAAAACCGTTCACATCATCGGTTTCAACTTCCGTAGCTATATCCGCTTGGCATGACTTATATAAATTTGTTGCCCACTTAAAAATATTTTCGTTGTACTCATCGTCATCTTCTTCGATTTCTTGTTCATTCTCGTTTTGTGTTTCCACATTAAATTCGTCCGGAATTCCCCTTATCGCGGTGGTCAAAAATTCCTTAGCTCTATGTGAAGAATTTCCCGAGGCATAATTGGAATTCAAAGAAATATAAAATATAGCCCGTGCATATTTTTCAAGCATCTCAAAATCGTTTTGCTGCCGCAAGACAGCAATACTCCTAATATAAAAAACTCGTACTCTATTCGGCACCGTTGCCCAACATTTCCATTTAGCCAGCATATTGATAAAATGGCAGATATCAAGTCTTAGTAATGATTTTGGTATTCTGCATTGCTTTTTATGTATTAAATCAAAACACGATACCAGGTAATCGCTCAACGTATTCATTTTGGCAAATACGCGTGCGACAGCGCCCAGAAGTGCTCTATCAAAATCGGTTACAACTTCTTTTGCTATGGGAAAATTTCGTTTATGCGTGGATCCTATTCTTAAAAACGCTCCTAGCCAATTACTGATTGCGTCGGTATGCTGTTCAGCCGATACCATTTGGCAAAATGGTACATGCGATTGTTCCACCGTTGTTACAGCCTGATACAAGTAGACATGAGATTCTAATTCGCCGTTGGGCAGTTTAGGCTTTTTGATCAACGAACCCGTAGCATCAATGCAGATACATTCGTGGAACTTTTCGTATACTGCAACTTGATCTTTTGTCCAGTAGTGGACAAACAAGGGGTCCAACCCCATTGAATGGATTGATCCTTGGATGTTTGCTGCATATTTTAGATTGCGAAGGCTTTCCCATATGTTAGATGATTGCACACCGAGCAGTTTGTCCTGTCTTTCTTGTTTTGCCTTACGCAAGACATGCCCGGAAAATAAGATTGGTGGCTCGTTCTCACCGATTTTCATTATTTTTTTTGCGGTCTCGCGACGCCAAATTGATGGTAATGTCTTTCCCTCCACCAATTCCTTTGCCACTTCAAGTCTCTTGGTCCCCTTCAGTTGCCGCTTTTTTGAGTGCTGGTAGGACGAATCATAATTTTTGACGGAGCACTCCATCATAATGGGTATGTTGTCTTCCGGCTGATTGGCAACGCAACCTCTAAAGGAACAGTGGCATTCCGGACAACTTCCTTCTATCACGATGGCAAATCCGCTATTCGATAATTTGCATCTCTTGAAATTCAACGCGCATGGAATGCGTGTGCGTTCAAATATTTCCCCAAACAAAAAATTTGTCCATGCCTTGCGCTTTAATGTTGGTGCCCTACGCGGTCCACGATTCTTGAATTTGTATACGACATCCTCTGTTTCGATATCATCCCATATATCTCTAATATTAATCGAAAATGATATTTCATTTTCCATTGACTCTTCTAATGTGGTGTTGGGGGTCATTACTGGTTCATAGCATATGTTTCTATGTTTTAGCAGCTCTTCGTGAATGTCATATCTGTTTAATTTCAATATGGTATATATATGTTTTGGTTTTAATCGGAGTTCAGGTGGCATTGTATTTGATACGTCTTGATATATGTGGGATTTGGGAACTGTGACAGACCCATCTTCCAATATAATATCCTTATACTTGTCTTGGTATAACAATTGCCGCAAACACTCAATAGCCTGTCTCCTACTCATAATGCTAAAATGTTTAACAATTAATCATTATATGCATCTATGCGTGTGTATATATATGAACGTACTTCCACTAATTATATATTTCCATACCAAATCAATTACAATCCCACCGTCTATCTTTACTTTGAAATTGAAACCGGATGGAAGTCTGATTAAATCGAGATGTTAAGTACGGATTACTTTGTAACATATAATTGCTACACTGATGCAGTGCCCAAAACATCGTTAACTTTCAATAAAACGAAGACTATTTGATTGCGTATATACATATATACATACATGTATGTATAGAATAATGTATCATTTCTCATTAAACGGATCACCTTTTTTCGGTCATGTGACAGATTTTGATGTAAAGAGAAACTACCATTTTCTGGACGCATAAATTAATTCTACGAAAACCAAAAAAAGTATTCAAAATAGGTTTTGGTTCTTCTGACTCTTCTCCAAGCCAATGAATAAAAATGAAATTGGTACGTACTCTACAATCTGAGAAAAAAATTCATTTATACCAGTAGAACCTCGAAAAAGCGAGGGCTTGTAATTTTGAAAGTATGTAATAACAAATTTTGGGAAACCAGGATTTTGAATCACTTTAACGCAACCTTAAAGACATCATATACCGTTTCACGAAAATGCGTCCACAGCCGGATAAAAGTGACCCGCTTGGGAAGGATAGATCTAATACAGTAGTGCTCTAAAGACTTATACATACTGTGGAATTAATGAGATGTGGAATGGCTTATACATATATTTTGAGAAATGTAAACCATGGTAAATACCTGTATTTCAGGCGCACGCTTAATCTATCTTACAATACACTCTTAATTAAAGCTGTCTTAAAATACACTTTTTAAGAAAAGTGTCCAAAGTTTCGTTGTAAGTGCGTTGGAAGTTCTGAACAATTGGTGTAATTCAAGAGCGATGTGGGACTAGTCCAGCAGAATATTCGACGATGCGTTCTGTGGCTGTTACTACAGATCAATGACCGACTGTTACTCCCAGTTGACTTCGATTTTGTTCGAAGGAACACCGCCGTCATTTGTTTCAGGGCGGTTCATCTTACGGTACGAGTGTTTAAATTTGAAGTGTGTGAGCATGTGTGTGGTACACCTCGCGGGGAGGGTGGAGGGGGGGGAGGGGGGGGGGGGTACCACTCGCAGCGCGGTCGAGATCGCTATCTCGCCTGCGTCGTAAAATGTGACGCGTCGGTTTAGCGACACTCTTTGTCTAAGGCAGGCCTCTCGTCCTGCCTATAGCCTACATTATACTGTAATTAAAATAAATAGGATCATACCTACAGAAGTACACCAATACAAGCATAGATGCATACAATGAATAAGTGTTTAGTAATACGACTATATACTAGACACGGTATTCCGATTTTGCGGCTGTTGGTATACCTAGACAAATATGAGGATATACCTATGTATTGAAAGATGGGGCTGTGGCATATCCCGCATTCCAGATTATATGTATATATTGACACCTAAAAATGTGTATACACCTTGTGTATTCGTTTATGTACTGCCAGTACTGACGCATTTATGGCCGACATACCTCTTGATGACTGATTTATTTTTGCTCGTAAAATCAATAATTTTGGAAATTAAAAAATTTCGTTTGCGGCACAAAGCAGCACAAGTCGAGCACAACTCAGTACAACATTTATTTTTTTAATTCCGAAAAAAGGCGGGGTTAACTCTCGCCCGAAAATTCGTTTTTTCCCCGTAAAATGTGTAATATTTAATATTTTCAAATTTGGTTTGCGGCACAGTATAGCACAATTCTTGCACAACCCAGCACAGCATTTGTTTTTTTAATTCCGAAAAAAGGCGGGGCTAAATCTCACTCCAAAATCGTTTTTTCTTCGTAAAATGTGTAATATTTAATATTTTCAAATTTGGTTTGCGGCACAATATAGCACAATTCTAGCACAACCCAGCACAACATTTATTTTTTTAATTCTGAAAAAAGGCGGGGCTAACTTCAGTGACATAGATACATAGGCGTTCGTGGCCAAGGAGAGAGTGTACCGCTTGAGATAGAGCCGGGGGGCGAGGGGGGCTGGGAGTGCTGAGCTAAAGCTAAGCCGACGCGCACGTCTCGGCCGATAACACGAGAAAAATTTCATCCGAGAATATGACAGGACCGAAATGGCGAGACATAAAGGTGGGAGGATAAATACGTGGGCACGACGATCTGTCTGACAGGAGGAATTCAGATCAAGCGAATTTCAGGAGACGCACGTCTGCGCCCCGGGTTTATCTCCACACGTGGATCTCGGATGTGACGGCCGGTGCGGAATCCCTGACACACTTGGCGCCCGCTGCTGCCTTTTAATTATAGGGCACAGGAGTTACTGTATAATTTTTTATTCGATTAGTAGCCTCGTTTGATCCAGGTTTAATCCGTGAGCTCGGGGGGCCCATATGGCGCGCGGGAACGTAAATATCAGCCAGTTTGATCTTGGGGGTCCCATGAAAATGACTTGTAATGGCGTGGTCCCACGTACTTTAGAGGCCGCATTCGAAATAAATATTTCGAGTTTACGGCTGCGGCCCAGCACTCGGGCCCCGCTCTCGCTTCCCTGCTCCCAGCACGGTCCCCTCGATTCACCGGTGCCGCGCAGGGAGATCCGTTCTGGACATTAAAACAGAGAGACTCCCATGAAAGTCGGCGAGATAACGAGCGTCAAGAGGTGGGCATATCCCCGTGGCTTCTTCGGCTCAAGCCGCGCGGCAATAAACCAATTTCTCATCAGACTTTTTACGATACACTGTCACGAGTGGCCGCTTTGTCACTCGGCCGGGGCAGACCGTAAACTCCGACACCCCCGTCGCACGCGGACGCCAGAGCGGGAGAGACACGCATATTCATACTCGCCTCTCTTATTAGAAGAGTCGAGCAGCAATATTTCATCGGCCGGGGCATAATTACCCGGGCGAAATCGTTATGCCATTTCTCAGAGGCTCGCACACGCGCGGTCTCGATCGGCAGCTACCCCTCGCATGGGGTTGGGGGCTTTCCTGGGCGGCGGTGTCTCTTAAAATTAAGTCGATCCATCACGCGCTTCAATATCGTCGGATTCTAATTGTAAGAGGTGTCTGGGACGAGCGTCGGAAATGATTTGACTCGTGCTGGTGTGCGCCTCGTCTCGTCGGCCCCATGGCGTTTGGTCATCCGGCTGGTGGTTTAGGGGGCAGGGGACTCGTGGCGAAGCTTATCGGGAGGCCGATTATGGCTCGGGAGTTGAGTAGGCCTTTCAGTGTCTCGCTCCCCTTTCCCTTAGGAAGCACTCTGCTTTCCAAGTTCGCAAAGGGACTCTTGGTAAGACCCTTATCGGCCTGGTCCACGCTACCGCGGCCTCCTGCTGCTACTAATAATCTTTTCCGAGGGATGCCACCCCCAATGAGAGCGCGTGCCACCAGCTCTTAAGATACATCAAAATACTTTCGAACCTCCTGATATTCGCAGACCGCCTAGGGTTCTTCAGCTATCGTGGTCTCGTTTAGTTGAGCACTGGTAATGAGAGACTCTTATTGTACGTGAGTAATCAGATAAAACTCCTCTTGGAACTTAAATTGTTTGTTTAATCGGATACAATCTTATCGGGTAGTTTTAGTTGGTCTCTTAGGATCACGGTGATATCAGCGGTCCCGAGGAAAGAAAGCCGTCGATCTTCCAGCACATAAGAGCTTGAAGAGTGCAAGCATTACGGCGTGCGAATCGCCGCTGGATCTCGGGGCAAGAAGATATCAGGGCGATATTTCCTCGTAATGACGACCGGCAGCCCCTAATGTTCCCGGCCGGGCAGGGTTTTTTTCCACCAGGGTTGACCAACTGCTCGCTCTCCCACGGAGGAGGGCGCGCCGGCAAATGAGAGCCGAGCGTAGGAAATTTGGTTAGTTTCGGCAAAAGGGCGAGCACGCCAGCCGCAAAAAAGCCATCCCGCGACGAGATGTGTTCGCGCGGAGTTCGATGAATAATGCGCGCCCGGAGACGCTGAGGAATGCTCTCCGCTCTCGCGCGCCTCTGCGAATTCACTTGTTCATTGTCAAGCGGCATTATTCGAGGATGCATTCTTCCCAGCATCCCTCCGCTTCTCTCGTTGCGTTCAGTATGCGTGTGAGGACGCGCGCGTGAGTAATAAGGTGAGAACAGCCATAGAGGCAGATATGCGCTCGCGCGCGTTCGCTAGGGTAGCATCGTGCCGGCATTTATTACGGCGGCGAGTAGCGAGAGATCCTTGTGTAGTACGAGAGGACCGACACAGGATAAAAATCTCTACTTGATTCCTCGCCATTTGTACCCCACTCCCCCCGATCCGGCATTTATAATCTCTACGCTTGGCCGTCTTCGCGCTCGTACGTGCAGCCCGATAATTACCCCGCTGTCGTTTGTAATTCCGGCTCTAAGTACACGCGGCGGACTCGGATTTATGGTGTTGCGCCGCTGAAAAAGTAATTACCGCCGGGCGGGCCCCCCGTGGGCGCGGGGCGCGCAGTGTCGCGCGGTAAAACTTCTCCCTCGAAAAGTGGGCCACATTTATATACGCACATCGCATCGCCCCGGGGGGGGGGCTCGGTCTTAAATGTTCCGCCCGGGGTAATTACCAATAATGGGTGAAAGTGGAGCGCAACCTACCGGGGCCCCTTTGCATCTCCATGGACTTTAAATCAGAATTATGGCAATTAAAAGGGGTTAAACGCTCGGCGGGCGTAAGTATCGCTTTATTTCTTCTCTCGCCGCGCTTCTTTTTCCTCGGACTCTCCCTCACTCTCCACGGCGCACCGAGATATTACACTTGGCGTTAATTATTCTCTTCTTCTTCCTCCTCCGGCTCTCACTGCTCCGGCTGGCGGGTTCATCTCGCCGCGAGAGAGTTCTGTTTTCGCCGTGTGTATCTGCGCGCATAAGCGCGCATTTTTACGAGGACATTAAATACGATTATGCTGCTTTCTCGTGTCTCCGCGTCTTCTCGTGCCCGGGGAACCGAGTTCTGTGCCCGGTCCCCCTCCTCCGCCTCCTGCTATTACTCCGGAGCCGCGTGCGCGCGCGCGACTCCGCTTTTTTCTCCTTCGCCTCTTTTTCTCGCTCGGTCCGGCGAGCGCCATTCGGCTCGCCTCGGGCCCCGCGGAGGTCAAATCTCAGTGATACCGCGGGCGTAACGCTGCAAATAAATCAAAAGGTCGACCGACCTCACCGCGACAGAGAAATATTCGTTGAACAGCTGCGATTCCCGTCGCGCGCGCGCGCGTTGCAAGAAGTTTACCGAGTGTGCGCTCGATCTAAACGACGATGAGCTGCACTCGAGAGTGTGCCGGTGTCTGAGTGAAAACATCCTATTCTACTGAAAGTCCCCTGTCAAGCAAATCCGACTATTGCGCACTTATTTTTACTTGCAACTAATTCTTATTTATTACTTATTCACTCGAGTTGAATTAATTATTCTAATACACGAATTTATTGTGTTTTTTATTACAAAGAATCCAAAGTCCGAGCAGTTAGGACAGTGTTTTATGTAACTAAAAGGGCTTCTGTGGTCACTGAGTCATTCGAGGACTTTATTTCAATATTGGATGACAGCATTACGCTACACATACTATGGGATATATAGTTACACCATACACTATACACGTAATTAATGACATCAGATAAAGGACCATCCCAGTGTTATAATAGTCACGGCATTTCGAGTGCCAGGCATGTAGCGCGGCGGCAGCCTCCATTAAAACTAAAATGTTACTTCCTCGGACGAACGTACAAGCTCGCACCAGCCATACGATAGCATAATTCAGAGTAATTTAATACGACTCAAGGAAATCAGTTTAGTTCCGTGCCATTAGATTTTCACAGAGCTTTCACGGGCTCGCATTCTTTCGCTAGAAAATCGACGTTATTTAGCACCGTGGATTCCGCCCGTTCGCATTTAGCGCGCGCGCGTTCCCTTCGAAATCGGACGCCGAGATTGAAATCGTGGCGGGATAGGCTGAAGGTCTTATTCAGCGGCCTGTTATCCCAAGCTCCTTCTCTCTCTCTCACTCCCTCTCTTCCCTTGACTCTGCCTCGAGCGGAAAGAAGAAGGAGAGGATTCGCCGCACGGTTTACTTAAAGCTCTCCCTATCGAGACGAGTGTTTCTCGGATTAACGTGGACTTTTGTCGTCTTAATTAGCTTAGGGGGCAGGGGGTGCGCGCGCGCCTGCGGATGTGTATGGCGGCGGCGGGCGCGCGCGCGCTCGCTCGCGGAGTGCAGAGCTCATAGGACGGCGCGGGATAAGTATAAGAGCACGCCGAGGTTCGAGCAGCCTCTCGAGGTCATCTTCCCGGTAATCTGCGTGCACTCCTAATGAGCCTGGCTATAGGAAAACAGCGCTTATGTTAAACTCGGCTCTGGCACGCCGCACACTCTCCCTTTTCTTCTTCTTCTTGTTAATCGGGCTCGGGCCGGCCTCTCCTCCGCTCCGCTGCGTTCTCCTCCAGCCACGGATCCTGCGCCCGCCGCCTGCTCCTGCTCCTGCTGCTGCTCCTCTTTCTCTCGGGGCCCGAGAGCAATCGATTGAAATCGGAGAAACCTCTATACAGAGAGATCGCTCGGTTAATTCATGCCGCCATAGTGTTTTACAGCGCACAATAAATCGAGAAGCGGGACATCCCGACAGCCTTGGCTACCCAACAGTCGTAGCTGCCCACTATACGTGTACTATGTAGAGAGTCCCCTCTCTCTCTCTCTCCCTCTCTCGGGGTTGCACTACGAGCAAGAACACTGGCGGTGGAAACGCACTGGAGCGGGCGAAAGATAATCGGGCCGGTTTAATTAATATCGGCGCGCTCCGAATTCCACCGGGTCCGCGCTCTCGCTGGGAAACTCTTAACGCTCGCCGGGATTGCTTTGATGTCGATGGGCGCGTGTGTATACGGGAGTCATTCGCAGTGGATAAGGCCTTAATCAGCAGCGGCGTTTCTCGCAAAACATAGCCGGCGATAGGGCAGCGTGCGCGGCGCGCCACACCGCACTCTGCCGGCCATTCGGCCCTCTTCCGCTAAATAAACCGATTACAGGGCTAATTTGTAGCCACCGCTTACAAACGGGCTCATTCCGGCCGAGGGATTCTGTTAATAAGAGGGGGGCGGCTGGCTCTCCAATGCATTAGCGGGCGCCGTGCGACACTTTATTTCTCGTAATTACGGGCCTAGTAATAATGAGATGCACGCGCGACGACCGCCTGTGCTTGCCTCGCTTGGAGAGGCAGTTTCGTCCGGGGTGGACTGCGGAGGGCAAAGTGATGGCGAGGTATGTTGCCGGCGACGAGTTGTTTCGTCTCCCTCCCGGGGAAAGTTGGGGTCGGTGCTGGTGACGAGCGCGAAGGGTGCGTGCGTCCGTGGCGAGGAGGCGCCGGAACACCCGGAACACCCGGAACACGGGCGGAGGCTTCTTCGGATTGCGGAGAGCGTGCGAGCGACGGCGTAGTCGGGCACCGCCGGCACCGACTATATCGCTCCTCGTAAATAACGAAAGTAGCAACGGCAGCTACCCCCCGTGGTAACTGGTGGCTACCACCCCTCTTCGCAGCCGGCCTCGTCGACGCACCCTTGCAACATACACACAGTGGTGGAAAGGGGCTTCTGTAGGCCCGCCGGAAATTCGCCCGCCGGCGAAACTGCCAAGGCCGCAGGCCTCGTTCCTACCAATTCCACGACACTTCTCCTGCGAACTGCGTATCGCTTCATAGGAAATTCGCGGTTCTAACTAATTTCACTGGGATTCCTCGGTTGGAGGATTTCATCGTCGAACCTTCTGATATATTAATGTTTCGAGCAGGAATTTTAATTTTGTCCAAAAGTCATTGTTTTATTTGGTACTCGAGACTCATTATACTGGCAGGTCATTTTCCCTAAAAATATTCGTCGGAGGCTGTCATCCCGTGGTGATTTTACGCCGACGCTGCACCTTATTTAACCTTCTTTCTCGCGCCGGGCGCACGAACTTTAATGTAATTAATTATAACCACCTGAAGCACGGCCGGGTTGGGCGGAAATATAAATTGCGCAATTTAAAGTACAAGCTAGTAAATTTACCGAGCAGCCGCTTCCCTCCCCCGTCTTTCGCCTTGTACTCAGTCCCTTGGAATTCCTCGAAAGGGTTACAACCCTATTCCACCCGTGTTTTAGTTGCCGTCGAGCCGCTGTCTGGTAAAAATTGCTCATAGCTTGGGCCAATTACGACTTAATGGCACTGCTGGGGGAAAATAACAGATTTTTTCAATTATGACCAGAATTGGTGGAATCTTGCTTCGTATTAACTGACTAAATAGTGGTCGGTTGATTGTAGAATTTTTGTTGATTCCTATTAATTATATTCTAATTATCCAATTTTACGAGAATTAACGTAAAATACTTCTATTTCTTGGAATACTAAAGTCTTTCTAAGAAAACCGAAGGTTCTCGCAAACAAACTCTCTGTCAATCTAACTCATTCAAGCTTTCACGAAATTATACCTTTCAATTTATGTGCACACATTTCTAAATGATGAAAGCGTTCTAGGAATAATTCCTCGAAAATTGAGCGATAGAATTTCAGTGGAATTAAAATGAGATCCCTCAGAAACCACACCAGCACCTGCTAATTATTCATCACAACCGCCTGACAGACTCTCGAGACATTATTTCCATGTGTACAGAATGTCATCACTGAACCACGAGCGTTCTTTTGGCTTTCCGGCTCGTTCGGGACGGTGATGTATATAATGTTACTTGAGAATCTCCCGCCGAACGTTCCACCGATGGAACTCTCTCACCTCTTGAGCCGCGGGAGTCGTAGCCGCGGCGTTAATTACACCGAGAATGGACACGACGAAACGCGTGGAATTCCCTCGAATGCTCGATTGAATTTATGACGAGTCGTACCTCCAGCGATTCTCTCCACGAGTCTTCCGGTTGGCCATGGGGAAGCTGGCTATTCTTGAAAAATGGACGCCGTTACCGCCAAATGGCCAGTCGCTCGAAATAATTCGGATACTTAATATCCTACACGTTCAATCTGCCGGACTCCGATCGATTCTATTGCGAGCCGGCTGTCCCAAGTGCTCCACCTGGGAGTTGATATTAATCGCTTGGGCATTACGGTTGCTCTGTATTCGAGTAGCTACTTGGATCTCAATTGAGCGCTTTGTGCAAATTGGGGTCAGATTTTCTACGAATACATATCTATATTAATTAAATTGAATTTATGGAAAAAATATTTCATAGCGTATGCTCCACTTGGCACTGAGTGTATATGAAAATTGAAATGAATTTGTTCTCCATGACTTCATTCTTTAATGATCCTGTAGCGATAGAAGCATCTTATCCTATCATTAGAACCATATCCTCTTGCGAGGCTGTTGGATAATTGCAAATGATTCTATCAGAATCAATCTGCCGTGTATATTCTCCTGTGAAGGTAATTGAATCGAGATCTAAAGATATAACATTTAGGATTTCATTTCTTAATGATCTTTGTACATTAGAATCGTCTTATTCAATCATCTGAAGGAATTCCTGTTGCGTGGTTAGTAAAATAATCGCAAATCAGTCAATTCCACCTTCTCTGTCCGCATATGCAAAACGGTTAAATCGTGGGACGCAGAGTTATCCGAAAGAGTTAGCGGTGTAGGCGAGTAGATAGCGGCGGAGAAAGAAGCCACGGTATTAGGAGATACATCAACTCGGCATAGGATTCAGTTGGCGTGTCACTAACGACCGGCAAATCTCGCATTATCGATAAGTCACGCTCGGGCCACAGATCGACACTGAAATTATTCATCGGCCAGCGGTTAGCGTACTCGGCGTCCGCGGTAGCTGTGATTTAGCATGAGGAAGTGGCGATACCACTCGACTGGTATGTTTTCACAGCGCGCCGGTAGTGGATAGTAGATAGTACAGGGTGTCCTGCAAATCTCTGAGCTCCAGCAACTGAAGCCCACATCGTATTGATCATAAAGGAATGGTTTTTATAACTCGAAAACTAATTTTGAAGGCACAAATTTTTGATATGTGGTGTCGTGACATTCTACGTCGACGCCAACCTGGCTGCAACTGGCTAATGGGACAAATACACATATTAATACAAATACTTCCCTAATGAATGTTCCCAAAGTTGAGACACAGTGATAAACCCACAATATATTATCCATCGAAACACCGTAAAAATTGAAGGGACACAAAGCCGTACGAGGAAAGGCAGCACACTTCCTTCCACATTCTCCCTTCTACTTGATTCCTGAAAACGAGGCTAAACGTAAAGTGTAGCAGCGACCTAAGCCACAGAGGTTCCTCGTTAATTCCCGGACACCCCGTATGGCCTGATCGGAGTTCTCTCTGGAGGACGACCTTAACCCTCAAACGCAACTGCGTACTCTTAGCGCGCGTGCGCTCGCAGGGAAAACCTGAGCGGCGACCGGCGAACGGCGAGCGTCGAGCGTCGAACAGGTTTCCACTGGGAGGCGGTGTCTCGGAATAGAGTCTTTGGCGGTTCCCATAGTGCCGCGCGTCACATTGTGGCCGAAAGCTAGGATTTCAGGTTTTGCGGTGTGTCAAGGTGTATATCGCCGGCGAGGCGGTGTCTGCTTTCTCAAAAGGCCCTACGAGCCTCGTCGCCTTCTCTCTCTCGGTCACGGTCGCCCGCGCTCTGGCTTCTTGCGGTCTCTCGCGGGCACAGGATAATAATATCATGATCACTTTCATCCCACGAGTAGGTATGAGCGGGCGCTCGCCCCGTTTATTTATAGAATGCCGTGAGCCGCTGCCGTCCGGCGCAGCGACAGACCATACATCGGGCACAGAGGAATTCCGATAATAGCAGGAAATCTGAAAGCGAGCCTGCGTGCAGGGCGTGCAAACCTCCGCACGGTGTCGTCTTCTCCGCGGACAAAGACGCGCGGAGGGAAGAGTGCGGGAGAGAGGGGAGAGGGCGTGTGTGTCCTGCGGAGTTGACGCGAAGGGATTTAAAGGCGAGTTCCGATGAGTAAAAGTCCGGATCTCCGAGGGCAGAATCCACGGATGACTCTAACTGGCATGTCTCGGGCGTAGAGCAGAGAGGAGAGAAGGCCGGTATCCGCAGCAGCCTGCGGAGAAGAGAGAACCGGTTCCTCGGGTAAGAAGGCTCCGTTTTCATCTCTCTCTCCTTCGGATCGCCGCGCTACCCACTGGCCTCTTCTCTCTACCTTCCAAGTACAGTCGATCCGAGTCGGCTCGAGCGCCGAGGTTACTACAGGGCATCGCCTAAACCAAAGTGAGCCTTCGCTCCTCTTCTCTCTTCTCTCTCCTCCGCCTTTCTCCCGCAGCTCCTTGCTCCCCTAGCTCGTCCTTATTCTCGCACCTCGACGCCCGATATCAACGACTGTCGCGATCACGCATCCTCCCCGAGCCGCTAGCGGACCATTCGATCGCTTATCTCTTGTCAAAGCACCTCAGCCTCGATTCCTCGGCTCCAAGATTGCGCCGACCGGTGAACTTGTCGCATTGAACCCGCGGGGTTTTCGGGTCAGACTCTCAAACGGTGGCAAGTGCGCGCGCGGGCTAGAGAGGCCCGCGGAATTAGCATATTCGATTTGCATCCACTCGGGCGCATAATAAGGGCATCACTTTCTCATTCAGACTCGGCCGGCATGCCAACAAGAGCAAGCCAGACAGTATATCCCGGCGTATCAAGATGATTACCGGATAAAAGTCCGAAGATGAGTGGCGATTAATTAAGGATACATTTGGATAGAGAATGATTAAAGGGGGTGGTGGCGGCGGCGTGTATTACACGTAGAGGAGAGCGGCTCCTCCCGTTCGCCCGTCCTGCCGTCCTGCCGTCCTGCCGTCGTCGAGGGACGAGGAGCTGGTTTGAGGAGGGCAAGATTACAGCCGGGGGATCGCTGCTCGATAAACCGATCTCGGTGGGTCGGTCGATCGATGGCCGATCGCGCGTCAACCTGCCGTTCATCCTGGCGAGGCCGGCCCGGCCTCGGGACGAGCTGCATCACCGGCAAATATATATTGGCTGGTAAGAGCGCGCCTGGTCAGTGATCCTGCTGAGCTACTCTGCTTCTGTGATGCTGCGCGGACCGTTCAATATTGTGGCTTGGATGATGTAGGTATTCAACGGCGCGCACTCGCGAGTACAAGTGAATGATTAGTGGTATTATGGCAGGGAAGCAGCTGCTATCGGCGAGTGCGCGTGCTTGTTATCTCGCAGCCACTTTTCCAGCGAAGATTAGTGGTCCTCGCCGGACTAGAGATTTTTCGCGACGGAGGCCTCGTCCTCGCGCCGATATATCGCCGCTTTCCAATAAGTCGGAGGAGCCGGTAAATCGCTCGGGGCCCTTTTTCCTCCCTTTTCATACTAGTTTTTCTTCGGCTCGCTCTCACGAGCTTTCTTCCCTCGACTTCTGGGAAAAGTGAAGGTAGTAGAGGTGGGGCTTTTTCTTTCTCCCTTGGTCCCATGTAATCAGAGCTCTCTCCCTCTCCCGCTCGTGGTCTCTACGTCTCTGGTCGAGCCTGGCGCGGCGGAGAGAAATGGGGAGGATATCGGGGGCGAAAGTCCTCGAGAATCTCGACGGAATCTTAAGCGGCCCGTAAAATTCATCCCGAATCGCTTAATTCCCTTTCGACGCTGCCGAACTTTTGCGCCCCGCGCTCTGTTCTCTCGCAGAGGTCCTTTTGGCCCAGACTCACAATTAACGGCGGATCGTTCGTTTGGCAGAGCACCCGGCCGTTCAAGCCCCGAATTTTTTTCGATCGCTCGCCTCTTCTCCTTTTCTCTCCCTCGCCGTAATAAGCGATGCTCGAGTACAAAAGCTCTCGGGTCTCGTAGTATTGTCTCGGCGGGGAATCGAGCTCGGCCTATTCCATCCTTTCCTCCCTCGTTTTCGGCCCTGGGACTCCTTGTAGGTGAGCACCCCGGAGACCTCTTTACGCGCAGGTGTAAATTCTCGAATCCTTAAGCGGTGCTTGGGAAAGGAGGCCGGTTTTTAAGGCGCATCCCAATCCAACCGTTACTTTGAATGAGATCTGCCACCCCTTACCTCCTGCACACGCTCAATCACCCTGAGGAACCACATGAAAGAAACTTGATTAACCTTACCTTTTCTCTTACTTCAGCCAAGGCACCCTAGAAACAATTCGCCTGTTTAGCTGGTCATTCTTTGATTGGTCGAGAGGGAGGGAATTCCGGTACCCCGTCAAGTATAATAATAAGAGTAGAGTCAACCTGTGTACCCAGTTCTCTCGCAGCGCCACTTAGCCAAACTCCGGCGGCATAAATTTTTCAGAGTGGCTCGCGGCACGATCGCGCCCCCCTTTCAAATATTAATCTCATAGTTGGGAGCTTTACGTACACACACGCGCGCTTGAATAATTAAAGGGGGGCGGGCGCGCGGAGTAAAGCGATGGATGTGGTTTTCGGGGCTGGAAGTAGTTAATAGATGCAACTGGGTCTCTCGCGCGGTTGCGGTGCTTGGCGTGGTCCGGCGCGCAGGCTTGGAACAGAGGATCGGCAGGATCGAGCGCAGCGGTCCAGGGCGTTCCGTGGCCGGCGGATCATAAATCACGCGAGATTCACCTACTTCGACGTGATCTCGGTGTCACTTAACCGCACATTTCCCTCCTAACGGTATACACGCGCTCCCATCGACGAGCAGGCGGGCGCGCGAGCTGCTTTCTCACGTCGAAAATTTCCATACTAGATACACAATGCGCCCATAAATCTCCGAGGCGCGCTGCCCCGGAGATACGATCGCCAGTCGGCCGGAGAGAGAAGGAGTGCAAGCAAGAGCGGCGAGAGGGAAGGCTAACAAAGTAGAAATCGCACGTCCTCCCTCGATTTTCTACCGAAGGCCCCCGGGCCCGCCAACATTTCGTAACTTGCAAATTACGTATGGGACCATTGCACTCTGTCTGTACTTTGACTCCCGTATACCAATATGATTGGCCTTTCACTTGAATGTTAAAATCCAACTTCGACTTCATAATCGCACTATCTCCCTACAAATCCCGGAGCCTCCGACTATACTTTAGTTTGCCACTTCTGTCAGACAAGTGTACGTCGGTTTGGCAAGAAGGGCGTCTAAAATTTCGAATGCCGTGGATTAAATCGATCCCCATGGCGATGCCAAGTGTCTTTTGGGAAAAGAGAGCCAGCAGGGGCTGGCAAACGGGGAGCAGTGTGCCCCATTCACTCCGGCGAGCGGTGGACCATTCAATATTTTCAAAAACCAATTTCGCGTTAGAGAGTGTTTGCCCTGGGTTGGCCTGCGCCCCCGCAGCGAAGGGGGAACCGTGGGGCCCTTGGAGAGGATATCACGAGCACGTGTGCTTAACCACGTAGAACACACTGGGATGATATGTACAGCGAGGCAGTCTGAATAAACGGCAGCCCGTCAGGGCTTCTACTCCGCCAGGCTACTATTGATGCCAGAGATACGATCGTTCTCGTGGTGGCCCTGATAACGAGGCCTGCCGAGCCAAGATTGCGAGCTGTTTTCCTTTCATAAGGTCCACGCCGCGCTGCCTTGCACACTCCCTGATAAAGAGAGCGCGCCGTGCGAGCATCCCGCCTTGGATCAACCCCCACATTTACATACCAATTTATCGATTATATTGGGCCGCCCTTAAGAAAATAAGTGTTTGCGCATCGCCCTGAGCAATTGCCACTCCTCGAAGCTGACGGTGAAAGTATCCGGGGGCATACATGAAACACACACGATCCACTTGAATTTTATACTATCCACACAATCCTGCTACCATCTAGTCAATAAGGGACGACAATTTATATACAATTTCAATTTAAGATATCATAAACATTATTCATGTTAAAAACTCTCCGATCCATCAAAACATATCCAGGCTACAAAATATATATACAGAAAAGACTTTTCGACAGTAGAAACTGAAATTCCCAATTAATAACACTGGGCACGACAGTTGCGATGGTTAGTCAAGTTCCACGGGGGTGGAAAAGTCACCTGCAGAGTCAGCGGAAGTTAACGTCTCTCAGCGGGGTTTCGAAGTTCCCGATTAAAGCGGCGGTTTTCGACGGCCGGCGCAGCTGTGGGGGGTAGACAGAAGGCAGCGAGAAACAAAAGGGAGCAGCAGCAGTGTGGCAGGGTCGAAAAGGGCGGCATGGAGTGCGCCAATAAACGATAATCCAACAAGCTCGATGACTCGTTCTTCCTGGCGAGAAGTAGGGGAAGGGGCAAGGGGGGTTGGGGGGGGGCGCAGTGTCGGCCGGTAGCCAGTGCATTGAACGCAACCCCTGGGCATTTAAAATGGACCCGCAGTAAGTAAGTACATGGGGTCGTTGTTCCATCGGCGCCGTTGGTGCTCGGGGACCGCTGTGGGTGCCCCTCTCCCAACACACACCCACCCCCGACCCCTCGCCCTTCCAATATTCAGTCGGATGCATTACTGGCCTCTGGGGGGTGGGTTACCGTGTAATCCTCTGGCGTCGCGGCTTTCGCTCCAGTCTCTGCTAGGGATTCACTGCGGCTAAACTCTAAGCTCGCGTCTACCCACCTACCACTACTCTGCCTAGTCCTCCACGCGCACGCTACTCCGGCATTATATCCTAGATAGTTAATACGCGCTCTCCTGCAAATTTTGCCAACGCGCAAACTTCCGCTAACTCGAGCATCGAGCCTAATTGTAACGACTGCGAGTTATCGCCCCTGGTATCTGGATCGACTCGCGCGCCCCTTAGTTATGCCTTTTAAAACTGTGTTTCGGGAAATTTAAGGTCCTCGCTTTATCAAGGTTGTTACTAACTTCTCGGGTTTACAGGCTGTCGGCCCATTCGCGTATTTATAATCGTCCTTGTCGCTTATTACTATTTCATGATTATTGAAACGGCGGCAAGTGTCATTTCTCCAGGATCGTAAGTAGAATGAGTCGAGTGAGTAAAAGTCTTCGCAGAGAAACCATAATTCCGAATTTCCACTAGCTTGTTCGCCGCTGACTCGTCGAACAATTTTGAAAGGCGGCTGAATCGCGTACTTACTCCCACGGAACCGGGGAGGCGAGGGGCGTTTTATCGAACAATTAGAATGGCTCTAACATAGCGGGGCTCTGACGCAATTCCGCGGCCACGTTGGCGGGGTTTCCTGCTGGTGTACTTAGAGGTGCTTCCGAGATACATTTTGCAGACTATATACGAGAACGCCCGGCGCATCCTGCATCCATCGAACGGCTGCTTTTAGTGGCGCGGTACCTCCGCGCAACTACTGCACGCCTCTGTATCTCCGGGCCATGAACGGCTTACGAAATTATAGTCGGTAATTATGATAAGAAGCACGTACGCGTCTTTCCGCTGTAATTTTCGAGCGACACCGACGTAGTGCCCCATCCCCCTTTATTGGAGACACGGGGCTCCCCACCCTGCCACCCATTTCGGCATGCTCGAGCATCGATTGAACGCATTACCCCAAGGAGACCGTAATATCGTTTGTGCACCAAGCCCTTACACCGGCAACATTTACTTCCTCCCGAATATTCTGCACTGTCTCCTCTGCGAGCTCGGTAGATATTTGTCGAATACATTCGAGACAACTTAAACTAAGTATCCTTGCCATTCTTTCTTGGGCAAATGCTTACGGCTAAGTTGACTATTAGTTTCCTTTTCTATTCTGTAAACTTTACTAACACTGTACCATTCCTTCCAAATTCGGCTGGCAGCAGAATGCACATTCACAAGCTTAAAGAAGCGATAGCGCATTTTTTTCACGAATCCACCAGTCAACGTGTCGACAGAGACGAAGAAAGGACAAGTGGCGGACAAGTGTCGGGAAAGTAGAGCAAGCCATCGCTTAGCCAGGCAAAGGTACGCGCACTCGTGAGAATTAGGAAGCCCTTCCACCCTCTGTACTCGTACTTGGGTAGGACGGAAGGGCGAGGAGGTGGAGGAGCACAGGTATATGTATAGGAGCACTCAGAGGCTTTCGTCCGCTTTTCCACGGTGGTGTTTTACGGCGGCGAGTTCAAGTATGTGGGGGGATGGAGGAGTAAAGCAGCGCGCGGCCCCTGCACGAGTACTACGTGCCGCGCGGGTGAGAGTCGACGAGAGAGGGTGGCGAGAGTAGCAGGAAGCTGCTGCCGCGAGGCGGAGGAGGAGGGAAAAAAACGGACCTAAGCCATCGGGATACATGTAGCCGGCGCGCGGGTTACCTGGGACTCCGAAGAGGAATCCGAAAGCATTAGCAGTTCGTAAGTAGCCGCTCGCACGCGCGCCTTAGTGCCACCGGTATTCCACTCCGATTCTGTGTCTTCTTCTACGTCTACGAGAACAGCGGCAGCTTCCGGAGCTCCCTGAAACGGTACGCTTGAAATTTGACTTTCAAAAACGACTCCTCTCGCTCGGACTCCCGCGAACCTTACTTTCCTTAGAATCGTTCTATTTGCACTGGAAGAATGGCTTCTCCCGTCGCGCCGGCTCCGAGAAACTCTTGCCAAAGAGCTTTCGAATAGTACGTTTACTATGGCTGGGTTCTATTTATTTATTAATTTATGTAAAATATTATTATTAGATTGCGGATATTCACGCAAATAAGGCGGATTTGAGTGATGGAAGTTTAGGACATCTGATAAATCAAGGCAAATTCGGAATTTTATTACCACATTTAAATATAATAATGAAAATTGATAATTGTACAGACTATCAAGTGCGATCGATTAGTAATTTCTTCTCCTTTGCATCACTTAAGCGTCGCCATACATACTGCTCTCCCGAGCCTTCATTTCTACCGTTTGCTTCTCGAAACTTGCGCTGCGCTCAGAGAAAGGCCGTAAAACGATTTCCGTGGAAAGACAGCGAGGAGATAACGAGAGGCTGCTCGCGGAGCGCGCATCCTTTCGCCGAATAATTTCCATAAGCACTGGTTCGGCGGTGCGGCGCGCGATCCAAATTACAGAAATCGCGGCCGGCTCCCGCTCGTGCTATTAAAAACGTATAAGCGCGTGAAGAATAAGCGGCGGCCAGCGTAATTCTCGGTGCGCATTGGTGTGCTGGTCGAAGTTGGCGTAGGCGCGCCAGTTGAGTCCTCGGTTGCGAGGCCTGCGCCCTCGAGCCGAGCATTACTCTCTTTCTCTCTCTCTTTCTCTCTCTCCGCGCGGTAGAGACGTAGCGTGCGCAGGTTGGCGCGATGGCTCGGCCGTGGCGGGGAAGATTTATGTTTTAATAATTATTGTGACATCGGCGCTCGCGTGCGTGGGTCCAATCAATGCAGGTGTGTACGTGGCTGCAGGGGCCCGGGTTGGCTATCTCTGTCATTGCCGTGCGAGCAGTAGGTAGGATAAGAAGAAAAGACGGACGAGACCGACAGATCGACGGACAGCCAGTCGCAGGAGTAGTGTCTGCCTGTTGGAAGGAGAGGTTTAAAGGGCGAGAGACCGAGGGAGAGAAAGAGAGTCGGGGCCCAGTGAGTCGCGAGAAGCTCCTCGGGGCCCTCTTTAGAAGGGAGATGCCCTCCGATACCAAGATGGCCTCCTCGCATTCCTCCACCACACAGGCCTCCGCGATCTTTTCTCTCCACTCTGTTCCTCTTCCTCTCTATCTTTCCTCCCGTTTCAAACCACTCTCTCTCCCTCTCTCTCTCTCTCTCTCGCTCCGTCCACAGTCTCTCCTCTTTCCTTCCCGCTTTCTCTCAAGCCTCTGCTACACTTCGCGCCGTCCACCGCCAGCTAGGACGCGTCCTCTACCCGCGGTATATCCACCGGGCTCTCGAGCTCTCGAGCACTAAGTTCACGGTTAGATCGCACTGCGGCGCGTTACGGGTTTACGGGTAGGCGCGCGGACGCGCGGACGCGCTTCCGCCGGGAAATGAAGAGGTTTATGCCCGGCAATATCGCCCGCTCCATATGGAATCCACGGCATTCTTTCGCAGCTCCTTTCCAGCCCTGGCCGGAGCGGCTCCGGGCCCCAGAGAGCGATTGAATCGTAAAGGCGCGTAGGAGCTCGCGCGTGCTTTACATGCTCGCTCGGCCGCCGCCGATAAATGGGATAGTTCCGAGTAGCCTTGATACCTTAGCCCTCGCCTCCTCCGAGGTCCGAACGATTCGAAGGAGAGGAGCGAGTGGCCCAGTGCCCGCACCGGGCCGCCGGACGAGAAACATTCTGACGACTTAACTAAGCTGAAATTATCGGCCTATCTCCCGACAGGATCGCCGATTATATCGGACGTCGATCATCGGGCTTTTCACGCGGAAGCGAAACGGACACCACGACGGCGGCGGCGGCGGCGGCGATTGCGTGTCTCGGATGCTGGAAGGGCGTCTAATAAAAAAGCGAGAAGGTACTTGGGTTACCTGCGGCCAGCCGCAAGCCCCGGCGGACTATACGCGCGGCGGATAGTGCGCGCGTTTCTATTGTAACTCATGCGGCAAGGGTCCCCCCTCGCCGATGGAGGCGCGCCTCTTAATTAGCGAGAACAGCTCGCCCGCCGGGAGGCGGCGATATCGGCCGGATGAGTTACGCGTGAAACGCTAGGAAAACGGCGGCGAAACCCTCGCCGAGATGGAACGGGTTTATCTCGGGGAGGCTCCGGCCCCGTGGCCAGCAGCGCAGAGCCTGCCTTCGAGTCCGGGCTCCGTAGCCCGTGGAAATCAGGTAGCCTGTTATACTCCGCCATAACCGCTCGGCGTCTATTATCTGGCTTTACATCGCGGACGTCAGGTAAATTGAGATACGTGTGGTCGAGCGATTCGTGACGCGGCTGTAATACAATGTCAGTCTCTTCTCCGGCGCCCCGCGCCCCGGCGCCTTTTTTACATCCCCGATTCCTATCTCGCCAACCGTATCACCGTGCCCCATGGTGTGTCTGGCTCTAACATTCAATTAGGCAACGCTCCGACGGCTAAGAGCGAGTCTCGGCAGCCAGGCCGTTTGGTAGTTGCGCGCTGGAATTTAGGAAAGCGCTCTAACCGAGTATCTAGAGAGTTCAGGGCAGTATCCCGGCGAGAGTTTCTGCCGATAAAAAGCTCGGGGGAGCATAAAGCTCGCGATGGCGATGGAATGCGGTAAAATTTCCACTGAATTTCGATTCCACCGCGAGGCTAGAGGTGTACTGGCGATGTCGGCGATTACCGGGAATTCTTCTTGCGAGCGAGATATGCCGCTGCTAGCCTGTGTACGTACATACGTACACCCATTACGCTTAACGACTCCTTTAGTCCCGTGGAAAGGGGCGCGCGCGCGCGCGCCCTTTTGCGTCCGAGATCATAAATGGATAATATTACAGCTTTTATTACTGTTAAAGTAAATTGCACCGGATGCTACTTTGACCCCCATTCCCCCCCGGGGATTTGATTCGCCGGCCGGCGGGATCTCGATCATCTCGAATTCACACGAGAGCACTCGAGGCCCGCGCACTCGGGGCCCGAGGGATTCCACTATTGCACTGGCGCAGTCGCCGGTCTAGTGTGATTAGACGCGCGGCGCTGCTCGCGGCGAAGGGACCGCAGCAATTTCAATGTCTCGGCTGGCCGCAGATGGCGGAAGTTAGATAGAAAGATCTATCCATCGGGTGGAAGCGTGTCTCTCTGTCGAGAGATATATTTCTGGTTGGAGTGCGGCGGTGGCTGGCAGGCGAGTAGGATCGCGCGATCTGATTCCGAGTGGTACATGGCAGCGGAGGCTCGATGGGGATAGGCCGAGGAGAGGCATGTGGCATGTTCGGCTGCCGATGCGTTTCACGCATTCTCGCGTGCGGCCCCGGAGGAATGGCTCCGGCCGCGCGGGCTGCCTCCTGCGCCGTTCGTTCTCGCCGGAGCTGAGAGTTTCTCCCCTTTGTACGCGCCGGACCGAGGCGCTAATGGCGATCGTCTCGCGTTCTTGCCGCTTGGCCGGTTCCTCAGTTCCTCTGGCCGCGCGCTCGCCTGCCACCGGCTCCCTTCGCCTTCCTTCTTCCTGCTCTCCTCAACTCGCCCACTCGACTCTCTCTCTTCGTCTCCTTTGCCTCCGCGCCACCAGCGGCCGACTCTCCCTCGACTTGCTTGCTCGCCTTCCTTCGTATACGTGTGTGTACGTAAGTGCGCTTTCTTCGTGTGGCGCACGTGTAGGGCAAAGGGGGCGTAGGGCGTGCGAGGAAAAGCGGCGCTGGCTTTCCTCGAGATAACGAGGGGAAAGCGCACCTTTTCTCCTGGCAGCCTCGAGGAATCCCTGCAACTCGGAAGGCTGCCTGCTGGAATGGCTGCGTGCGCGGGGAACAGCAGGTTACGATAAAAAGGGGTTGAAAAGGGAGAAACGGAGGGAGAGTGAGAAAAGCAACGTGGCTGGAAGAGAAATTGCTTCGTTTCCGAATCCAATGTGTGTGCGGGTGGGTGTGTGCTCGGGTCTTGATTGGCCTGTACCACCAGTCTCCGTGAAACCCTGCAGCCACCAACAGCAGCCCTTTCGTCCAGCCACGTCCTAGTGCCACTCCAGCCTGCACCCACCAACGCCATCTTCATCCAGCTTCCTTTCGCCGGCGGAAAAAAATAGCAAGAGTCATTTTCTACGTGGTCCATCCCCTCGTCCTCTCGCTTCCGATTAGGAGTGCACCCACCCGGGGAGAGAGGAAGTCTGTGTTGGCCGGAGCGGGCCGACTGGGAGCGCGCGGGCGAGAATGAACGTAACGATATTTCCGGGGCTGTTTCGATGCTACTTTCATCCCCGGGCCTCTCTCGCCGAGGGTTTTATCGGTTTCTGCTCGGCGAGCGCGATCGGAAGTGGGGATTTCCGCGGCTGCAGCTACATTCGGGATCAAATTCCGACAGCGCGCCGCCCGCTTGCCCGGAGGGCTCAGTTTCCCCTCAGCCGCGCGCGCGCCCGCGCGCTCCCCGTGTACATGCAGTACATGCATTTCCATTTGTCGAGTTTTCGAAAATCGTTTCTGCTTACTGACTTTCGAGCCCTCCTTTCGCCCCCCACCCCTCGCTCGCCCGGCCTTTTATTCGCCGGCTGCGCGATATTTCGAGCTGCTGTGTCAGTGAGTCTGCACCAGTGACACTCGCTCTACTTTCCTCTGAGGGAGAGAGAGGAGAGATCGATATAGATACATACATGGATTGACAATGCGCAGACAGACACGCCTAAATGTACAGAGTGTCGATACAGATCGCACATATGTAGGCGTGTGCGTGCTTTATTCCTCGGCCGTCGAGGCTGCCTGCAAACGGGCATTAATTTCGCGACAAGGCTGCTTTCGTGCCAATTAAACCGATTGATCGTTCGTCCTGTTTATAGGCATTATGCCCTATCTAATAACACTGCGACTGTCAGACCGGCGGAAAACGCGGAACCAGCACTCGGCTGGAAAGCGTGCGGGAGCGAGAGGGCTGCCGAGAGCAAGCGAATCCTTTGAGCGCCGGGCAACTCGCGGGATAATTAGAGATAAACCATATTTATTCCCCGCGACCTAATTATCCGCGGCGGGCAGGCTTAATTAATGGCCGGCCGCGAATCGTGACCGCCATTGTTACGCACGGGCTAACAAATCGCCTATGTCCCCCGCCATTATTGATACACGTCCAAATTGGCACGAGTGTGTGCGCGCCTCTTTCCGCTGCGCCGACGTCCAGCCCTGACCGCACTCGTTTCCATCCCCATCGTGTATTGCTCTCATTCATTTTCGCTCCTCTTCACCGCGCCCATTAACGTCTTAAAAGCCTCGTTTGTCCAATTCGAGATCTCCAGTTTTAGGCCCATTTTCTATGAGATTGTGCGATTATCGTTTGCTGTTATCCTCTTAACCTACTCCTATTTATCATAAATAACTTTCACTCTTGATCATCCCAATTTCGTTATAATTGTTTCCTGGGTTTTATAAATCATTGCAAATTTTCATTCTAAGTTGAATATGGCAGAACTTAAACCCACGAATTACTACAAGTTTTAATTACCCGAAAAGAACTTTAATTAATTTTCGTTTTTTCTTGAATGTTTCAGGTAAGCCTCGAACTCATGGTTCCGCAGACTTTACTCTAAGAAGCGAAACTGGTACGTAGGAGAAAAAGTAGTGCTCCTTCGCATATGATTACCGTGTGATCACCGTGGCGGCGTGTATAAATCAAGCGGGCAATTCCGCAGCCGTTCGGGCGCATTGTTACGTGCAATCTAACAAATCATATCTGTATGCAAGTGACACTGGGCTCGCAGCCTCTCAGCCCCCCTCGCCCGCAATTACTGATATCGCAGTCGACCCGCACGACTAGATGCGTACGCCGCGCTGTGCCGCGCCGGCTTTGAACTGTCACGCTCCACTCTTCGCGCTACCGGTAGCAATCAATTTGCCACCATGACTCTCTCGATCCCTGATCTAACAATGACGAATGAATAATACATTCCTGGGTGGAAAACCGAGGCCTACGCCCGTCCCGCTCCTCTCGTTTGCGCCTAGTATGAAATAAACTCGTCGAAATCCGATTTACCCTCGCACCAGCTCCTGTCTCCCGAGCTATGGCTTTCGGTCTTTATGGCTTTCGATCCGATTATATTCTTCCTAGTATATCGCAATCACGCTAGCAGCGCGGAGGCAAGCTTCCGCTGATGGATGCACGTGATACGCTACTTTATGAACTCAAGTCTCGTGTGTGATTATAGCAAGTACGCACACATGTTGGTAGAACTTCACCTTCGGCTGTGAGCTTCGCCGATCGCGATGGTAGGCTTGGTTCTTCCTTGTTCTTATCGGATTCAATGTCTTCTGGCTGGAGTTAGCAATCATAACGCGAGTGCGTTTCTCTGGTACTTGCCATCGACGCACGGAAGCTGCGTTGGTGCGGATAAAGTGGAGACTTCGACATCCTTGTTAGTGTCGAGTTACTGTAATAGTGTCGAGCCAATGGAAAGATGAATTTCATATTTCCTGATAATTTAAAGTCTAGAAAATTGGCGATTTAAATTAATTACAGAGGAAGATATCTCTGACTTGGTGTAGCAGAATATAATACAGAATTACACGAGTGTCTGAATAAATTAATAGAAGAATCGATCTGGTATTAATGCCTGATGACGTAAGTGGAAACTCTAACGGAAGTGGGACAGACAAGAGACAGTAATGAATGTTTCAGTACGTGGGGCGAGGGTTCTTCTCACCAGTGGGTCGATCGGTAAAGGCCTGTTCCGTGAAGGGAAATTCGAGTGATCGGCGTTCCCTTAGCTGGCGAAGGAGCCCTGCCCGGGAGTCATTAGTTTAGGGCCGCGTGCCAGTTTCCCGGCGTCAGGAAGGTCCTGGTGGGATCCTGGAGACCCTTCGACATATCCTGCCCTCCCAAAAGGCGTCGATGGGGGAGAGAATGCGTTAATGTTGTCGCTGGCGCGTTTCATCTTGGCCCTCGATCGTCTCGCATCCGGACGCGTGATTTGTGGGAGAGCTGCGCGTCCTCCGCCGAGAAATACGCTCGGCGAATATATATTTAGTTTTTATCGGGAAACTGGGACGAGCGCGCGTGACGAGGATGCTTTAGGAGCACTGCTCCCCGTTGGGTACAATCAATCTACAGGTTCTTAATAACATAAAGTCATGACTTAATGTTTCCAGTCCATCAATCTTCGCGTCAGAGTTCCCAATTACGATGTAGAACTTTCCTGCTAGAGGAGTTTTAATATTACAAGCATGTCAACGATTTTCTTTCAAATAATTATAGTTTATATCGGCTAAATAAGTCGGTCGCTGTTATTTAATTAATTTATTATTTGATCAACACGGCAAAGAAAACTGAACCAGGGTAATTGTTACAGTGGTATTTCAAAGCTTTCATAATTCCCCTTTGGATCCCCAAACGCTTTTCATCTCAATGTGCTCCAAATTGCGTCGCATTCATTTTGCTATCAATTTCATTGATTTTTCCTCTTTAATAACCATTTACACTCCCAATCGCTACTCCCGTCGATGTATAGCGCTGGCGCCAATCTGTTCACGCCAATTAATACAAATCCTCGGTTAATTACTGCTGTGCTGTTTTTCCGCTCGCAGGTCAAACCAATTGACGTGTTGGGGGGGATTTTTCGCGGTACATTTATATCGAAAAAGTATTAAATGCGATCAAGTGCTCTCTTCAATAAAGTGTCGAGTATTCAATATCACGAACCGGCCGGAGCAGGGACTGTCGGAAAAACAATACCATTCTAAAGTATCGGTCGTAATTAACATAATTGGCCGGTGATTTCTCGATTATTTGAGTCGCAGCACGCGGTCCATAGAGGAGGCCATAAGCCGTCGATCTCTCGCGATTGAGCGGCGTTCGCCAATTTATTTATCGCTCGGCGCCGATGAGCCGAGGGTTATTAATTATCGTTGGGTGCAGCCCTGCGAGGCATACGGCGCTCACGCAGGCCTGTGTGTGCCGATGCATCTGAGCGTGCGGGCACCGCGAGCCGCTCCAATTAGTCGCCGGCAAAGTGTATGCGCTCGCGAATGAATCCGTGGAGCACCTATGACCACCTATGGGAATCATAGGCGACTCGGCCCTCCTCTGAATAAGCCGGCGACCTAATCCCTCGCCGGGATTACAACGTCCATCCCGTGCTCACCGTGTTAAACGGACGCTCGTACATGTCCCTTCGCCCCCGTGGAAATAGCCGCTTGACAACGCGGCGACCACGCGTTATTGACGCCCTCCGAAATGCCCCGTGACCGCCCGGGACCTCCTCCTGTTTCCTCTCGCGGCCAATTCTCTTCTATCACTTTCGTGTCGGATCTCCGATCTCGCGTAATGATATCAAGGGATTACAGTGGCAGCTGTGGCGGGGATCGCACGGCATCGAACACTAATTGGGTAATTGAATCCTTCAATATTCAATCTAATTGAATCTTTAGACTTCTGAAGATTATTTAAAATTGTCGAGAATTTTACATTAGTTTGCGTAGTCGGTTGCGTTTCGTCCTGTGAGTTGCAGTAAACGTCGAGTCAATTAACTCCCCAATCTAGGAAACATTGACATTTGTTGCGTTAAGCGGAGGCCAGATGGGGAGGCAGTGACCTCGTCCAACTGCGGAAACTTTGCTTCATTGCAATTCATTGGATTCGGCGGCAATTTTACATATGACATAAACCGATCGCGTTTAAATTCCCAGTGCACTTTGCATCCAGCAATTTTTCACGTCGCATGCTGCCCCGCAATTCACATGCGCTCGTTATGGATCGTTAAATGCTCGGTAAATCATCTGTATTCATTTGGTAAGTGCACGCGCATACCGCGCGTACCGCGTACATACGCGTGCGTACAATTGTATCAGGCGGGCGGGGATCGCAAGAACGAAAGCCCGTGGCGAGTATCGCTTTCGGATTTTAACGCCTCGTAAAATCGGCCCTTTCGGAAGAGGCCCGAGATGTCTGTGTGTGTATACGAGCTCGGCCGTAAACCCTTGCGAGGTCAATGCGCACATCTTCCCGGCCTGGATTGGTAGGGTAAACAAAGGTTGGCTACCTGATGGGCGAATAGGTGTCTGGGGACTTGGTGAATTTGCCGCGACGTCAGTCCGCTGTCAGTCGTTCGGAAGTGCGGTGTTTCCTTGTCGTGTGCTGTGTGTTTGAACCAGAGTGCGAGATTGTGGCAGTTGAGAGAATTTCAAACAGCTTGATCGAGGGATTATTTATTACTGTGTGAGTTCATCGATACTTTCGGTTTCATTTATATTGCATGTGTGTCCACACCTTATATGCTATGCTCTGTTAAATGACATGATTCATGATGGTTTTATACATATTATCTCTTGTTCTCCATTCTATTTTAACTGCTTCGTAAAGACTTTGTTATTTTAACAGCTTAACTTTTTAATTTGTAGATTAATATCTTTCACTTGGGAGAGAATCAAATTTATTCGTAATTTCGAATTAGAATTTATTTTATCTTTTATATCAGTTGTACTTCTTGTAGTTCCCTCGGCAATACTTTTGTGCCAACGACCTGCCAGTTAGTTAATCGAGTAGACTCCGTCATTCAATATGTACCAAAAGAATTCAATTACGAGTGGCGCTAATGAAGAGACAAGTGTTGTTTGCCGGCTCGGGCGGCAACAGGCTGAAGGTTGAAGCAGGGTGGTCTCCAATGTAGCTAACAAAACATGACTTCGCCAAAGTAGACTCGGCGTCCAGTCTGTCCAAGGGGCCGAGGGTGAAATTGGACGGGAGAAGGGCGCCCTTTTTCCAAGTAATTAAGTGTCCCTTGATGCAGGTCTGCTTTTCGTCACTCGTTCGACGAGCACTCGAGATAGCTCCTTTCCCCGGTCCTCTCAAGTCGATGAGTCCTTCCGTTGAAGGACTCGGCCCGGGGAACTCCTTCGGGCAAGGATCCCCACGGGCAGCTCCGAACCTCTCATCCCTAAAGCTTGAGATGATTTTAACCAAAGATCCTTTGAACAACTCTCCTCGCCCGGGTGGACTCCGATCGGGAAACATCCAGTTGAGGAACACGACAAACGATTCTCTAATATTAACTTCATAGTCAATTCATCTTTCGATCGCACTTCAACAGTTAACTTGCTTGCTTGCACTTCAATTATCTGTTTTGAAACGTATGTTATTCTGTGAAACTTGATTTTTTGCATGTTCTCAAGTGCTTCTTGTTGGAACTATTGACAGTTCAGAAGATCTATCGCAAAGCTAGTTTTCTACATTGTTAAAATTAAAATCTTTTGAAAGGAATTTTATATTAAACATAGTCTCAGTGCCTTTGAATTCCCTTCGCTACAAATTCCCGACTACAAACCTCGCAGTCGAAGGAATTGCCATTAAGAACACCTAACGTTTATTTACGTGAAACCGCTTCGATGACGCGAACCTTGCTCCCAGCCGAGTGTAAGAACTAGAAATAGAATAAGACGGGAAAGAAAGCTCGCCACACATGGGGAGTGTGCGTGCGAAGAAAGGAGGCGAGCAGGCGAGAGAGAAAGAGTGGAGCGAAGGCGGAAGAAGGGCTTAAATCAATAAAGCGCGAAAGCCGCCAGCTCGGCGTTATAACTCCGGCGGAGAGAAGAAGCCGCGGGTGCGACGGTATCTTCTAGTGGCGCGAGGTGCGGTACATAGTGTACGTATACGCGGGAGCGGCGAGGAGAGGCGAGGCGGAGACAAAGAGAAGAAGTCTCGCACTCGAGCAGTCAAGCGTTGTGGTGGTAAGAGGAAGAGAGCGCGCGCGTTTCTGCGGCTCTTACATGCTGAGTGCACAAGCGTGGCGAAGTAAAGGGGCCCCGTGGGTGCGCGGAGGCCGCCACAAAAGAGATTGATGTTATTCGATTTTCGGATTCGAGATAAGTTAAGGAAGATCCCGGGATAGCCGGCGAATTCCACCCTATAGATCAGAGAATCGTTTTGTCTCGACACCTTTATTCCCTGTTCCACCTTAGCTCCGCTCGTTCTCTCCCTCTCTAGCCCTGCAATGGACCTTTTCTTCCTTTTCCCGGAGACTTCCACCTTTCATTCGAGACTTCCTCTTCTTCACCCAGCCAGCATCCTCACCCCGGCTATCATCGATTTTCCAACGTATGAAGTTCACGTGCATAGCTCCGCGCGGTTGCCGAGGGGCGTGTGTGTGTGCCGGGTCGCCATAGGCGGTGGGAGCGCGGGGATATCGATGATAAATTGAGAGCCTTTATGAAGCATTCCGCCGATACTTACGATTTTAATAGCCATCTATTCAGATTTCGAGTCCTCGCGCTCGAACTCGCCGCCCGAAGCATTAGTTTGTCTCCCCGATACACTGCCGCCCTCCTCGCGCTGCCCATGAATGGCTAGAGCACATTTCTCCTTTTTTCCCCAGGTACATAGTTCTTTTTCTCTTGCATCTCTCGCTTCCTTGCTCGTCCCCTCGGCTCGCCGACACCCGCTGCTGGGACTGGGTGCTCGGCATGCGAGCCTGTAACAAGCTATTCTTAATTAGAAAGCCATTGAGCGATACGCGCATTTACCTCGCCGCTCTGATGGATGCCGACCATATCTCATACACGACGCGCTCTATCGTCATGCCAGCTTTCATCTCGCGCCGGCCAGGAACACCGCAAAGCCAACGCTTTAGAAAGAGTATATCTTCGGACGGTACTGGCTTCCGATCGGCTCGCCAGACGCCTCCGAATATAGTTTGCCCCTTTGGTTTGAAAAGGTTTGACGCTCGCTTCGGCAATGTGCACGAGTTCCGTGGAGAATTAGGATGTGTGGTTGTAACTTTGTTAAAGGACGGAGTAATGTCCCTCAGTGGAAGGAGATATTAAATATGATTAATGCTCGGTTAAGTCGACATACTGGAAACATAGTTTTCAAGCGGAATGTGCTAAGTACCAAAGCAAGTTCTCCCGTTCAATTTAGGGATTATGTATGCTGAACTAAGGAGGAACTCTTGAAGGTTGACAATTTATCCCTGTAGTTAATTAGAGGCTGATGGATCACGGAGTGCAGTTTATGAAAATCTATTATTGCTCGAAGAATAAAGGGGCCAAGGGGCAGAGGGGTGTCGTGGTATGCATTTAATAAAGGCCGATCAGAGGAAAATAGTCTGGGGTGGGCACTGCCCCCCCCCCCCCGACTTTCTCTCTCTTTCTCCGGTGGCTAAACTCTCTCGAAAGACTCTTATGAGGCGAAGTGTCTACGTGAGTCACTTTCACACCCGGGGGAATTGCCGGCAGTCTCCCAATTAATTCGCTATCCGCAGGAATGTTTCATCAAGCCCTTTATTAATGCCGTCTTATATTTCTATTAACACCGCTGACCTTCGCCGCCGGGGAACTGTCTCGATGGCTGAGAAAGGCTCGGATGAAGAATTGCGAGAAGCGAGCGCCGCGCGCCTTTCGGGAGGTTTAATCGGCTGAAATTGCTGCGGCATTACGTTGAAAATTGCAGCAGTATCATGCGAATAATTACTGTTATTGAAGGCATCGACTTCCTCGGCGGACTCGCGCACAACGCTTCGTCATTTTTGCTGCTCCTCATCTTGCTTTAAAGTCTTGTAATTCGGCTAAATTGAAAATTGCCGCGCGCGGTCAAGCTGTTGTCGGACTCTGTGCCCGATTGTTGCAACCGACGCATATTACATTCCAACCGCTTTGCTCTTTGATCCTGCATCGTTTCAATAACAATTTTAGTTTAATTAGGAATTTAATTCCACTTGAAAATCGAGAGCCTCAAATGCATTTCTGCAACTGATCAGATACTTGAAAGGTTTGTTGCTACGTGGAATTTGGGTTGCAAAAGTTCAGTGTGTCAAATATATATAAAGACTACCGAATATACTCGAGTGTGCGGCTGACTGGGATTTCTTGGTGAAATGCATTGTATAACATACAGAAATCGCACCATAACTGGGTAAGTTTGAAGCTGATATTTCCCAAGTGGCCAACATTCCCAATTACTGCAAAGTAGAAATAGGATTGGCCGCAAACTTGCGGTGGAAGCGTCAGCTTTCGGACGCGGAGAGCAGAGGTCCCGACATTATCCAAAATCCATCTGTTATTCCTATCGCGCGGTTTCCACGGTTGAAATCGGGTCACGCGGCTGGATCATTCCACTTTTGCCGGGCTTAACAGATCGAAAATCGGCTCTGGCATTCTCGCGCCAGTCTCATTTCCATCTGATCGAAGTGCCTACCTGCTTCCACCCTACGCCAATATGTCTCTCCACCAGCTGCGCTTCCAGCGCGGTCGTACTAGTGTCGAAGCAGCCAGCACACCCATAGCTTTTGCACTTCGCCTTGCATCGAGATGGGAGGCTTCCTCGCTCCGAACGCTCTTCGAATTCCGTCTCTGTCACGTGCGCCCTTCGATTACGTTATTCGTGCTTCTCATACCGCCACTCCACCTTCCTCTCTCTCTCTCCCTCTTGGACACTGAGAATGTGGCTTCTCGCTTTCTTCTCAACGCGCAGCAGTGTCAATGTGCGCTGACAGTGGCGGATCATATATTTTTTACACGATCCTCTTCGCTACTCGAACATATATTCGCCGCTAAATAATCGCACACATCCCACTGACCTCTCTCTGTTTCCGCTTTTTGGTATTCCCTCGGGCGCCGACGATTGCCAGCGCGCGCTCGCTCACTTCCGGGAATCGACGGGCGACAGGCCGGCTGAGAATTTAATGCGCTTTCCGCATGTTATTACACTAGTGTCTCCTTTCGAATGCATATATCTTCAGCATTGTGGTTAATGCAGGGTTCACTTTCAGCCCGTGCTTGCATTAAGCATCGCATCCCCCAAACTGGCGGGCGTGTGTTCAGCCTTAATAAAATAGTGAATGCAAATGTTCTACTCTACAAGTTGCATGCGAGTGATACTGACTATATGTATGTATGCTGGTGTGCTTCATTAGGTCGTGGCTATTTCGAGTCATTGGATACAGAATTAGATGAATTTGAGAAAGTTCTTCAAACGACGTTTGAAATGCAGTCATTTCCTTTTTATGACCTGCACGTTTATCCAGTTAAATTCTTTTTCGTGCCAGTTCGTATTATTTCGAGAGCTGGTATTAAAAGATAAGTTGGACATTTTTATAAATATATATTATATATTTAGAGATATTACTATCTTTAGAAGGGAGGCAATTATTAAAAGTATTATAATTACGAGAAGGGTTCAAGTAAATTATTCGGAGGAGTCTTACAGTTCAATCCATTTATTATCACCGCATATCGAATTAATATTAATAGACACAGCAGCACATTCATAAAAAAAAGGAAATCATTGGAGAGGAAGGGTGTTATAGTCCTAATCAAAATGTGCAAAGCCTGTCATTTCTATCAGCTAATTGGAGCCGTCAAACGGAACACATTAGTGAATCCATGGATAGATAGATTTCATCGATACGTCATCGTTTATTTAGGGGGATAATCCGCGTATTGTCGATTCCCAAACATCCCTTTACCCAGTGAAGGACGCTTCGCTGGACACGCTAATACCGATCAAATTTAATCCACGTTAATTCGACAGTCGCCGGCCGCGACGGTTCGCGATAGTTTTGCGTTACTAAAAACGTGTTGGCGTAATTGAACCGCAGTGGAGGCTTTAGTTACAAGAGAAACAGGTCGCCGGAGTGCTTAATGCGGCTTGAAACACTCGTGAAATTAATCATGGGTGACATTTTCAAATGCCAGTGGGCTGGGCTGCAACATTAGCACACACGGCTGGATAAATAATTGGTTAATAATTAACGGCTGGCGTAAAAACGAGGTGCAGAGCAGCGGTGGATAAACATTTCCATAAAGCTCGAGTGTGTGCAGAAAGCTGTATTTGTGTTTTATAATTGTAACAATTAGGGCAAAGAATTATATGAAAGCTAAAGGCACTGAAAATAACGATCGATTTATTTTAAGTTTCTTTTTCTTAGCTATTAAGTCTTATTTCTGTGAGTCCTTTTTTTAAATCGTCTCCAATACTCGATGCAATACAGTGATTGATTTAAATCCTGTTAAATTATTAAAAATAGAGAAATATCGCTGAAGAGCCAGACTCTTTCTCTAGTAATCAAGTGGTTAGTCGATACAGCTCGCAGCGGGTTCGCTCAACAGATGCAAACGAGAGCTAATGATCCCTTGGCAGGAATCGCAGGGCTCTTTGACTTTAATGAAGCCAGTTTCACGAGCGGAAGGACGCGTTCGATCGTTAGTAGAAGTGGCCGCCTCGCCGCTACGTCTCGTTCATCACGTGTCATTGGCGGGCCCATGACGCATTATACTTAATGCATTAATCATTAGCCGCCGCAGTTGCGCCGGCGGTGGCGCGGGCGCGAAGAGAGCGCACGCGATTCGGACCGACAGATATCGGAATGATGCGCGCTTGCCAGTGGATCGGTGGACGACGGAAATATTTGGGATGCGCAAATGTTAGTCGGCCGCAGAATTTGACAGTGCGTCGTCAAAAGGCACGCGGCGACTCGCGCCATTGCTCGCCGAATCTACCCCCCCGTTTATGAGCTCGATATCTCTATTAGCCTAGTTACGATAACACCCGCCCTAGTATCGGCCCCTCGTAACGAGCTAATCGGACAATTGGCTGGGAAAACTTTATCGCTGCATCGTCGATTAGGCTTTGCGCCGCGTCACTGTGCGCCCAACTAAACAGCTTTGTCCGCTTGGCTTAGTTGAGGCCTCATTTAAATATGGACATTGCCGTGCGACAGGAATCAAGTGAAAGCAAAATTCGGGGTAATAGACAAAGTAATAGGCGGCACAAATGCCTATTGATATTGACATTGCCAATAAGTTTCTTTTGCGACAATGGGGGAAATTGGCTTGATTCGATAGTGCATCATGTGTGCGCGGGCGTATCCGATTCTGCGGCAATGCGACAGATTTCCCGACCATTTTACAAGTGACTTTGTCGCGCAATTATCGCCCCGTTATCGAGTGATCTAATTCGGTGATTGGCCGGGGCCGATTGCACTGCAATCGGAACAAATTAGTTGTCCGCCGCGGTATTAATTCTGGACGGCGATAATAAATCCGGCCGATTTTACGCGGCGCCGTGCAAATTTCCCATTGAATAATAGGCGGACGCTGCCGGTGTGTCCCGCCGCTGCAAAGGGACAGAGAGCGCGAGCAATTTTAACGAGGCACATTAGATTCAGTGGCACGATGTGGCACCGCGTGAAGCGGGTGCAAATGGTGCTCGCGCGTTAAACTATTAATCCTCGAATATACAAAGGACAATGGGCTCCCTTGGAGCTCGGGGCTGCGATTCCGAAGCGTTGTCTCGGCGCCCTGTCCGCGTTAAACATAATTCCCTGATTCCATTACTATACCGGGCGTCCAGGAAACCATCTCGAAACTTCCTTGGTCCTCCGACGAATTTCCCTCCGAACACACACGGCCATAAAACAAGCCTTCATTTCTGACAGGCTCAACGCGCCTCTACAATAACTACATCACATTAGGAAGACTATTTCTTGCGAACAAGTCCTTTCTAAAGTCAACAATTTGTATGATCCCAACTCTCGTAACAAAGAACGCAGCCTAAGGACCTCAAAGGATCACAATTTCCCACCACAATTTCCATGAATGATTTCCAGAATCCACAATTACTGGAAGCCATTCGAATACTTGAAGGACGCTTAGTGTTGATTGTAGAATCCGCGGTTCCCGTTGTATTTCAGGGCGCGCGTGTAGGGCTTGGATTGTTTTAGGTCACAGTTCGATAGCACCACTATCATTTGCCGGCCACCGTGTACAAGGAGGATGGCTGCACTGGTATGCACTTAGGGTACAATACGCGCCGCGGGTACATTGTGTCTCTCGCGTAAGCGTTAATACCCCGACACACAGCACAGTCCTGCCGGACGGGGAGAGAACAGGGCTACCAAGGAGAGAACACTAAGGAGCTCAGACTCCCACTAGGAGCGAGAGGGAGAGAGGGAGAGAGAGCGCATCACAGGTAGCGCAACATAGACAATCAGATAGAGAGAGTAAATCGAGCGAGCTGATACAGAGATTCGCCGATGCTTGCAGAGGATCGTAGTCCTCCTCTCTCTCTCTCTCTCCTCGACATTGTTCCCGTTTGCGGTGGCCTCGTGGCGAACGTGTCGTGGGTACGGCAGTCCCGGTAGTTTCCACCTCTACGGATATACGGGAGAGGAATCGCGAACGTGCTCCTCTTCTCTTCTACCGCTCTACCGGAGGGTTGCACGCCGAGCGAAAGCACACCGGGCTTCCGTAACCTCCACGAATTCACTGCATCTCTCTCTCTCCCTTTCTCTCTCCCCCAATTTCTTGGTTCTTTCTCTCGATTCGGCGGAGATCTCGCGAAGAACGCGCGCGGCAAGAGCGTGTAACAAGTGCCAAGCGGCTCTTACTGTTACGTTTGTTTGATTCCCTGGCCCTTTACGAGCTTCTCCCACTTCCCGCCTTCGCTCTTTCCTTGCGAGAGTGTGTCTGTAGACTACCAGCCTACACGCGCGCACGGTTGATGATACGGCGCCGCTTCCAGTGGCCTACCTATCCGTCTGCAGTTTCCCGCTCGCTTGCAGCTTTGCGTCAGCTTTCGTCAGCTTCAAGGCTCGCGAGGGCCCGGGGAGTGTGTGGGTCTCGGTGGCGATGCGCGCGGCTCAGCATCCGCACGCCCGGTCGAGCTCAACCGCGCTCTTGGCACGGGATGCGAGAGCCGGGAATAAAAAGGGACGTGCCGCGGCGCGGATCTCGGCACGCGGGGATATATCCAGCACCGCTTGCGGATTGCGGCCAGCCGGAGAGGAGAGACGAGAGCTGGATGGACGAGGGGAGAGGGTTTGCTCGAACTTTAGGGGGCTTTGGATTTGCGGGAGAGCTCGGACGAGTATGGCCAGCGTCGGCGATGCGCCGCTCACTGTGCCCTCTTTTTCGTCCATTACGATCGGCAGAAGGGTCGAAGAGTGGTGCTTTAAAGGGAAACGTCGAATGCCGCCGGGATATATCCTCCTTCCTGCATACTCTCTGCCTGTGTATCTACGTGGTATTACGCTTTCTCCCCCGCGCCTTCAGACTTTTATGCTTTTAATGACGCCCCTGTTTTCAACCACCCCCCATCTCTCCCCCCGCCCCCCTCGCCAGCGCTTTCTCCTTCACTTGACTGTCGAGGATTTAAACTGCTTTTAGAGTTGGCGGGCGCGCCGGTAGTTCTTTTCGTTGATAAAGGGAGATTACGGTGAGAGCGAGATATGGAGAGTTTATAGCTTTCAAGGGGACAATCTTTCTCTCTCGGGAAGGAATCTTCGCGGCGAGTGATCCATTCGAGTCTCTTTACACACCCTCCGTCTATATACCCCGGAGTACGTATGCCGCTTTGTCTTGCAATTATACCGAATGCCTCTCGCGCACTGTCTTCTCGCGAGCACTCGTCCCGACGTTAGACTTCGATGCCGTGCGCACGGCGCACGCCGGGGCAGGGAACACACGCGCCTTCGGAAGCGTGTCCGGCATCCCTCGGCTCGGGAGCGCCGCTCGAAAACCGGCCGCTTGAAACGGCGGATCCAACGCGCATTGAATTCAATTCAATTATGCAGAGAACTTCATTCCGAGGCCGGGCGCACTCGAGGCTCGCTTTTGAAGCAACCGAAGCAGCAGCACTGCCAGTAGTAGTAGTGGCAGTGCGCTGCAGCGGAGAGCAAGCAAGCAGCCTGTCGAATTACGTGCACGTAGTGCTCCGCATTTCCGTTAATCTACATGTCCGCATTCCGTGGACCTCTCTCGCTCTCTTCCCTTTCCTCGTGTGTGTGCCTCTCTCTCTCGCTCTCTCTTTCTCTCTGTCTATCTCTCTCGGGCTGCACGAGCAGTGGCTGGCCGATCGAACGAGATCAAACGATCGTTCGCAGGTCGTTTCGCGATTCGGTTGCGGCATACGGGCAAACGGTATTCCGCATGAACGGAAAATTCCCGGAATTATCGGTCCCCTTCGCGGCGAGCCTCCAGTGTGCACCTACAGCTAGTACCAGCGGCCCCCGTGTATTTGCCGTAAAACTGCCCCCTCCCGCCACCATACATTATTCCCTCTGCCGGGGAATTTCGTCTTATGTGTTTCGCGTTTTCGTTTAAAGGGTAAATAGCGAGCGGGCCAACTTCTCGCCGCCGAAAGTTGGCCGGAGCCGGAGCGGTCTGCTTTTGACTATGCATAATGCATCCTCCATAAATGGAGTCGCTATGTCTCTCTCTCTCTCTCGCGCGGCCCAGTTGCTTGTGCAGTTGGCCGGAGCTGCTAAAGGGATTTCGACTGGTCAAAAGACGCGGCCTGGACGGCCAACTGGTAGAATAGCCCCACTCAATATCCTCGTCCGCAAATTATTCATGACTCGAGAATTGTCAGTGTTGTGTGTTGCTTTTGAGCCGAGTTGGAGATATGCCGCTCCCAGGTGAATCTGATTAACCCCGTTCCGCCGGAACGAGACCGGCTGATATATCCTCGAGTGCGGGATGATGCCTCTTTAATTATCGATTTGACGAGTAAGTTTCGAGTGAGCCAACTCGCCGCTCTCATTGCGATTTATCTCCGGCGATGCCTGGCGTCGAGGCGCTTCAAGCAGTCCGCGCGATGAGTTCTCTCTCGTCGACGGAAGCCGTCATCACCTTTTTCCTCGAGAGACTGGATACTCGAGTGTATTGTAGAGTTTGTCGATGTGGGGCAAATCTTTTCCCTCGCTCGAGGAGGTGCTCGATCAAGATAAGATCGAGTATTGTTGCACTTTGGTAAACTGGCTAGATTCGCACCACTTTCTTTGCGACGGTTTTGCAATTCATGCTAGTTTTCTAAAATTTCGTGATAAGCTCGAGCTTACATTTAAATTTAGCCGAGCCTAATATATTATTTCTTCATAAAACTAAATCTGGTTAAATTTCACTCATAGTCGAAATCCAGCTAAATTGCTTTTATTCGATCGAAATCATTAGGCCCGTTTTCAAGGTAAAGTTTGCAACACGCAAGAATTGTTCGGTTAATAACTTTAGAATAGGATCCCATGTACAATTAAACGAAGGCTAAGCTATTAAAGAGACACACCCTCTTGATATTCGGCTGGCGAACTAAAGACTAGATTTATCATTCATCACGATCGATTACCGATGAACTGGATTCCCATTGGCGAGGAGGCCACCAGCATCACGCTGCTCCCAAATAGCTTTATAAAGATGCAGCGAGGGGCGGCGGGAGGGGGAGGGGCATCCATTCTCGTAGCGGCTAAACGTGGAGGATTTAAAAATCTCGTCAAGCTCGCCGACAGAAGGATGAGTAGAGCGGAGAGGCGAACAGTGCAGACAGCTCGGCGGTCTTTAACCCAAAAACGTCCGGTGCATTAAAAGGCGATAATCGAAAATCAATAAGGACCGGTGTAGATAAAGAGTGCGGAGAAGGCGGAGCACGCGCGCGCACGAGACCTCTTGCATAATAAATCTCTCGGCTCTCGAACTGGCTGCTCGCGGAATCGATATGTATGTACCCTTTCATACAGAGCGTAACCCTCGTCTGAAAATGAATCCATTCCAACTTATCGAACCTTTTTACACATTTATAATTGAAAGATTCCATCAATGATTGCATAAAATAAGACCAAGTAAAACAGCAGAGACCTTGCCCTCTAAAAAGTAATAGAAGCAAAAAGGCACTGCCACTCAATTGTCGTAACAAAGTGCTCTTTCATTAACATCCACGTTCTCAGTGGTTCGATTTGGGCAAGAAGGGAACAGCTACTAGTTATTTCGCCGGTCTCATCGGAATATAAATGGGCCTGCATAATGAGCCCCCGAGTTTCACAGTAGATTGGCGATGGCGTAACGCAATCCAAGGGTATCCAGATCAATTCGTAGAGCAGTATAGCCTATCACTGGCGGAGAGATGCGGCTTTGACGATCAGGTGATGCAGATGTGGAAACGTGTGCCGGCCACTGGAAACAGGCATATGTGGTGTCCCCACATGCTATAGGCGGGAGGCTGGTGGTGGGTGCTAAGGCACATATGCATATAGAGTACCGCGCCGGGGCGCCTTTGGCATTAATATGTCGCTATCTCGACGCCGCTGGACAGATATATCGGCAGGGTACATAAACCTGGCCCAGTAATAATCCCGTTTCATCTTGCCGCCTGGCCACCCGGCCGCCTCCGTCTACTGCGAGGGGAAACCTCCACCCGTCGACCCGAGTACGTCTCTGTCCGTCAGCAGGTACGGTTCCCTGCGTAACTGTGCACTGGCAACAGTCATCGATATCTCTTCGTAATGGATCCCGGTGTTTCTCGATCGGGGCGCCAAGAAACGAGCCGTTGGTCATCGTAGTTTACACGCTGGGCGACTCCTGCTGGGATACATTCGCGTTGTAATTAGATTATGAGAAGTGTGTGGGTGTGGAACGATGCTTGGACACTTTGGATGTTACCTGGTATTGGTTAATTTGTTAATAAATCGATATTAGTTGTTGCAATTGACCAAATTCAATATGGACTGTATCGACAGCTCGAGTCTCTTTGCTCTTCTGTTAATTGTGCCAATGGCTTATTACTGTGACACTTAATGAACACACTAAATACACTGCATCGATACAGGGTAGATTAGCTCATTTTGCAGAAAGGTTTACACCTCTATTGAAGTCAAACTCCACAACATACTATTTAACAGATGTCATGTTAGGTTGAAAGTATGAACTTTTCAGAAAAGCTGGTTTTGTATTCCTCTGGTTTAGGGATGCGAGCACCGGCCGAGGGTGCTCCAGTATTACCATCGATCCATTCTTACGTCAACCTGTATACACACACACTCCCCCTGTCTCACCCACTCCATCTCTCTCGGCAAGGCTTATATTAGATCGCGCCGGTATTTATAGCGGTATGTAAAGTATTCGCCCTTTTTTATAGCGCTCGCTCTCGCGACCGCGACCTTCGCCGCTCTCTCGTTATTTATATCGCGATGGTGCCAATGTACCCTAGGCGTCTGATACGCTGTATATCCGAGGGCAATCAATTTCTTCTGGCGAGAGCAGGGGAAAAGCGGGAAGCGCCGGCCGATAGTGCGACTCGCCGCCGGAAAGCTAATGGAAAGAATCTCGAATTCTCTTCGCGCGACACTTAATGCCGGGAAGATTGCTCAAGAGGCTCTCTCGCCCCGGTGTATATCGGGAGGAGCTCGGGGACAGCCGGAGTGTGCTTTATGAGCGTAAATGATATAAATAAAATCAAGGGAGGAATACCGGCGATTTATCATCGCGCCGGAATGCCCTTGCGAATTCTTACTCCTCTCGCTCTCGCCCCCGTTAATACATTCGCCGCCGGTGGTTTTGGGGTGAATGCCACGACTGGATACAGCGCACAATTTTTCAAAGAGTGCCTCAGTATCGTGGAATTGTACTATTTGAATGAGTTTGAATAGAAAAATTATTGCTGCGACATATCTGAGAATTCAGGTATTTATTAAACAAGTACAAGTTGTATTGATTGCTCGCCATTTGGTGTGATGTAGAATAACATTCGATATGTTGTGTCGCAACACTAGTCAGTATCAAACAACTCTAATTGCTTAGAGTCATATTGCTCTATCACTAAGTTGCGAATGCAGAGCGTCGGGATTATTTCTCGTTTTATTATTCTACTCGAAGGCTCTCGGGTATAATCGAAGAGATTGGCGTTAATCGGTGCGAAGGTGCTAGTTTCTTGTGGAAAACGAGAAGAACCTGTCCCGACACAGGTACGCGATAAATCTGAGCGCGGCTGCCCCGACTATCGTAAATCATACTCGTAATGATATTCCGTCAATAAATCAGTAGCTTTACTTTATCACGTGTTTTCTCGGGGGATATGCCGCTCAAGGTGGAGCCAGGGTTAATCGAGCTGTGTGTTTAAAACAAGATCCGGTATCCAAGGCGACGGGACGACTTCCGAACGCTCCGTCTTCGCAGAAGTGTGAAAGCGTAGCATCATCATCGTTTACACACACGTTGCTAGAAATTAGATCCAACAAACTTGCTAGGAATTCCCGCGAGCCTAGTAATTAGCTATCGCCGGTTATAAATTAGAGGATGAATTATTTAGTCTGTTTTCCCTCGAAGGTATCATCGGCCGTTCGATCCCCTATGTTAATGTGTGCTAATAACGCATACATGTAGGCGAGCTGGGGATTCGGGGTTTCTTGTATGAAAAAGATCGAGCCACTTGGAAATTTCAGTCGAGCGAGAACCGAGCAACGGGCAGGTTATGTTCTTCTGAGCCGCGGAGAGGCTTTAAACAAATATGTATCTGAGCTCGCGAAAGCTCTCGCGGTGAGCTCCTCTCTAAATGTTTTCGTGGGATAAATATATCCTGGAGAAAGGAAGCTGGAGAGCGGAGAGGCTGTAAATCACTGTAACGGCTGTCGTGAATTCCTCGCTATCGATCTTCGTCCCGGGATCCCGCTTCCAACGGATTCCTAATACTGGCAACGAATTCCATCGCAAGTTTTACTTGGCGATGACTTGGGATAGCTATAAGCTTCATTCGCATGCGTTCACCGCGCATTCTAGATGTAAAGATGATGATTCAGCATTCTAATCCTTCGTATTTCAATGATTTGCACGCTTCAAATTGACTCCCTGTGGTTCGATTCGTCTCGCATTTCATCTTTCCACTACTTATAAAAAAAACTATAAATTGCAGTGTTTTAAGCAAATATCTCATAATGGAATTATCGCTTAATGCTTAATTTGTATATTTATTTGAACATTGCCAATTCATTTTGATGACAACTTTATTTCTCGTCGGCATAAAATCACTGCATCCTCAATGCAATTGACACGTGTACAAGTAAGTTCACGAAACCTGTACCAGAAGCTTTAAAGCGAAGTCATCGCCAGATGCTAGCCACTGGCGAACACAGCTGATCAAAACTTGCTCGTGCGTCGTACACACTCTAGGACCTATGCCGCCTCTCCTATCGAGATCCAGCGGGATCCCAGACTGATGGAGGACCGCTCGCTCGTCCATAGCTCCGGACCGACAGGCAGGAAGGAAAGGGAGACACGTGAAGGGACTGGGAAATATACATAACGGGGAAATAGCAGGGAACGCGGGAATGTCGAACGAGTCTGGCTTTCACGGCTGCCGGAACGTAGAAATTCATGTTGCCCGGTGCATCGAATTACAAGCTAACAAGACTGCGCGAGCCTCCGAAATTGTGTGATACAATATAAATCGCGGGAGATATTATCAGCGGCTTTCGTCGGTGCACTATGGAAACCCCCCCTGACACTCCCACCCCTTCCTACTGGTTTATACAGACCGTGGAAAATTTACGCTGCGGAACACTGTTTGTTAGCTTTTCTGCATCGCTCACACTTCCACTCTGATTTTGGTTTATTTAGATATACGTTCGGTAGATTGTGAATAGTTTAAACAGTGGAAAGAAAACTAATGGGATGACATAATAGTTGTTCTATTTGAACAACTATACCAGCATTTTGTTAATAATTTTAATGAAAACAATCTGTAACTCGTCATTTTGTCGGGTTAGCTAGTTTTAGTGTTCAATAAGTCGAAGCCCAAGTGAACAGTTTCGTAAATATTAGCTACATAGACATTCCGATCCTGAATTCCAACATTTCTTTCAACAAGGTTTTTTGCGAAAACGTCCTCGATTTACACAACTTAATATATCACCTCATATGGCATAAATAATAATAGGTGCTATGTTAGTGAAGCTTATATCATATAGTTGAAATGTTAAAGTGTTCTATTTCACCTCGTGCCACTCTCGTTTTCGCCATTCTATCAATTTCGGCGTGCATGAATATGTGGATGAATCCGCACCCTCCACTGTATGTCGGATCATCCGTCGAATTATAATCCCCGGCTGATATGTTCCGCGCTAGTGGGCCAGCCAGGTCGCACATGTTTGTGTAGGCGATTTATAGGGTTGTATGAATTCGGAATAAGTGTGTGCATATAGGTGGGCTTTAATATTAGACGCCCTGTGAAATCTCGATATAGATTCATCTATTAGCGGGTGCGGGCTTTGCTCGCCGGAAGGCAGAATGACATGACGAGGAGGCAAATATTTAGGCATTCCCGCAAGATACGTTGCTGCTGCACTGTATACATATACCTAGGGATCTCCTCCCCGCCACCCTAGCATCCCTTTGTGACACCACCGCTAATGTCATGTTTGTTTTTCTGTTACAGGTAAGCGAACACCACGATCGCCCTTTGAAAGCCGAGGGCCACAAATCGGCGTTGGGTAAAGGGATTATGGAGAGATAGAAATTAGCCCGCGGGCTCAGTTCCGTGAGTGTAAAATGTCTAGTTAAGTTCGGCTTTCGGATAACGAGAGAAGGTCAGGTCTGGCTTTTTCAAAGCTAGGGAGTTCTACTATGTTGGGACAGCGATTTTCCCTCTCACGGCTTTATTTGTGAGAGAGGAGGGTGGGGGAGGGTTAATTAGAACATGGCTGGGAGTCAATCGTTATTTACGAAGTCGACGGCGCGGCGGCGAAAATGTAGAACGCGCCGCTCTCGCTTTAAAGAAGCGTCTCTCGCAGCAATCGCGCGCTTTCTGTGCAAGCCGCAGCTGGCAATCCGGATAATTGAGGGCCGCACGAGAAATTTCTTACTTTTTGTCGCGCGACCGAGTGAAAGATGGTGCCGCGGTTCGCGATGCCCGGTACACTGGAAATGGTCCCCCCTTGGCCATGCCTCCTCTTCCTCCTGACGGCGCGATCCAGAGCTCGGCGCGCTGTGTTCCTCGTTGTGTTTCATATCGGTCGAAGCTAGCTGCTAGCCGCCACGCCGCGCGTGATTTATACTTTTAGTTTCTGCTTGTGCCGCCGCCAAGTTTGCTCCTCGTGAAAAATAAAATCGGTGATGTATCGCCTAATATAGCCGGGCCGCACTGAAATAATGCCATCGACGCGCCGCCGCCCGCCCGGCTCGACCCGTTCGATGGAACACTCGTCACAATCAGTTTCCATCATACCGCTGTTGATACAGTGCAATCCCGCTGTCGTTTGTCTTCCCGCGGGCATTCTTCCATACTCAGCCTGTTGCCGCTGGCTGTCGCATGATTGATCCGTACTCAACAGACACGATTGTCCTCGCATTCCCGCTAGTTTGACTATTACAGTTATTCACACTCATATCACTTTTTCCCTCTTTTTCAATGTCATTACTTTCGAGTGCTGCTTAAATTATATTGAACCAAATTCGTAATAGTATTCTGAGAATTCCAAATTTGCAAAATCTATTACGTTGCACATACAATGATTTTATTATATTATAAATAGATTGTTCGTGTTGATAATTTTCAAGATAAAGTTTACAGACATAGAAGACTTGCTCCTAAAGGAGTCATGTCTGGACAGTCTTTTTTTAGCACTAGAATTTCCAGTCGGTTCCTCGCCACTTCAGCTGGCCAGACTAAACCGCCGGTAATTCTATCCCTTGTTTCTTCAGCAAGGTGCCTCGGAAAATCGTATTACAGCGATGGTAATAGGTAGCGGAGCCCGTAAATAATCCTGATTAAAGCGCGCTCGCCCCGACGTCTCCCTCTCGCTCTCTCCAATGCTACATAGACTGAAATTTGTAGCGGTTTATCTGGCGGCGCCGGGCATATTGGCGGGCGGTGGTCTCCGTCGATGAAGCGTATACCCAAAATACCGAGTGCAACCCCGTGGCCCCCTTCGCTGACCAGACGGTTCTTCGATAATTCCCGCGCATCTCTCTCCACGATCCAACTGGTCATTTGCATGTTTATTAGGAATACATTCGCGGTCACCTTCTTCATCGGCCGATGAACAGCGGAGGGTCCGCGCGATATGGAAATGCATCCCAGCCCATTAGTGCAGACCAGAGCTTGTATCGCCTAATGCACGTATTAAATTGGCAGTAGGTTTCGGTCTAGGTATATCTATCAAACGGAAGAGTATCACGTACACGGGGCGTTCCTGGCGGCTTTTCCCGGATAAAAGGGAGTCAGGGAAACGAGGAGTAGCCGAAGAAAAGGGAGGGCCGGTGGGCTGGGTTGGGTGTCTTCGAGATTTCACTTGGAATTGTTATTCAAGATGGTAGCGGTGCTCGAGTTCCGCCGGCGTCCGCATTATCAAACTTGCCTCGCCGGCGAAAGAACCGCTTGCATTTTAATCGGCCGATTTAACCCCCGGCCGCTCGCTGCTCTGCCAGACGCGCTTGATTCGTAATAGAATCTTTAGTTTTCCGGGGATCCGCTCGATTCTAGTGGAGAAGGAAACCCGGTAGTAGCATGTAAGATTACGTTGCAGAGAGAGCACCTCGGGAGGTAAAGTTCAAAGGGGGAGACCGGAGTGCAAACGCACTTGTGCTTGTCTAGGCTTCTTCTTTTCGCTTAAGTGGCTTAGGCAGTTAACCCTTGTATGCTTCGACTTACCTCTACTGGTCATCCCTTTGAGTATTAAACGTATTTTAAGTTTAACCCTTTCGGCCCCGGGACTTCTTTAAATGCCCTAGTATTATTTCTGTTCTACTATACACAGCAAGGAGGTACTTACAGGGGGAAGAAAGAAAGAAAGAAAGGGAGTCGAGAACCGGAATAAATTAAAGTAATGCGCATGCAGGCGCGAAGGGCTTCTCGGCGACTGAAATAATCAGTTGCATTCAATTTTTCGCATAAACTGTTTCTCTTGTATTTACAAAACTATTTGCGAGCACTCGGAGTCAGATTTATAAGTAGATAGAAATCAGAGGACTAATTACCTTATTTTATTCCCTTCGCCCTTTACAGAATTAGAAGGCAAGCTTTAGTAATTTCGAACCAGTGCCTTCATTTGTCATATCGGCCGGCGGCGGTCTCGGTAAGCAGAGCATTTCGGTCGCGCAACTATTATTACCGACGCATATAATTGCGCCGGTACAAGTTTATTAGTGGGATTTCCGGCGTTCTGTTTCCTCCAGATATTAGCCGGATTTACGAGCGATAGAGAACACGCTGTTACCGAGTGAAACCCACTTAACGGTAACTCGGGAAACGGCATAGCGATCATAATGGGCAGCGATTGTCAACTTAATTAATTCTGTACGGGCCAGGTGGACAAACGGAGGCGCATCCATGTCCAGTTCGAGTGCAGTCGAATCTCTCTGTTTTAAAGTGTGCGTGGCTGTCGTGTGCGTCGTGCAAGTCGATACCGTTAGGAATCACATTTTCAATAGAGCGCTTCCTGCCAGTGTTCGCGGACGGGGTTTTTAGCGGGGAAAATTAGTGTCGCCAGTAATCGTAGCTCAGAAGATGTTCCCGCGGGAGTACAGGAGCCAGGGACATAATGCAAAGTCTTGGCACCTTAAGTGGCCGATAAAGCAGGAAAAGCGACAATAGAGAATGGCCTCGTACACCTGCAATATTGTAGCTCAGCCCCCGGCAAGCTGGAACTTCAGTTTTACTAGCCCTATCGAATATTTCTCGCGGTATTACAAGTTGTAAAGTACCGCTTTCTTTGGGGCGGCAGTGCTTTATAGAGAATTCAATGGACCACAATGCGCTGGGTAGAGAATAGCTACTGAATCTGGGGAGAATCTTTTATGGTTCAAGATTGATGCCGATCGGACTCGCCGGAAGTTAATGCCAAGTACTTCTATGCTAATTGCAACTTGAAAATTTACAAATTTCCACTCTCGAAACTTCACTCCTACTCGACAACCAGTTGGAAATTAAATTTCAGTAATCTCAAGTTTACTTCGTCTGTACTTCACCTAATAATTCCTGTAATTCGCAAGTAAAATTCGCAGCAAAAGACGACTAAAATTGATCACAACGCGATAAATCGGAATTAAACACAACTTGACGCCAAAAGGATTCTACAGGCGAGGCGTGGGCTTTAAGGCGGGAATAAGAAGGTCGCGGCGCGAGCGGCGGAAAAGTGGAAGGTGCGAGAGTACGTAGGAGTGCGGGAACTCCTGCGGGGCGAAGCAATTATTCACGCGCTCGGCGAGCGCGGGCTCCTGTCGGAGAGCGGGGCACACGGCAGCTCGAATTGCTGCCGGCAGCGGGCCAGGAGGCTCCAAGGCGAGAAGAGAAGGAAAGGAGAAACGGGCCGAGAGGAAGCGGATGTTATGGAATAAAGAGGGGGCCGCGCGTGTTTGTTGGTTCGGACTGGCAAGTGGCGGTGAATGCACAGGTGCACGGGGGATGAAGGAAGTTAACGTCCGACCGAGCTATGGGAGAATAATGCAGGCACGGGGGTTGGGAGGACGGCGCGAAGGGTATCAGGCGTATAACGGGAGAGGAAAGAAGGTGGAGAAGGTGCGAGAGCGAGCCGCTCCAGCCGAGGTAAAAGGAACCCCGCGGGACTCGTATCCCGTGGAAGAGTGGCGAGCACTCCGCCCGAGGAAGCTTTATTTCGCGAAATTTACTCAACCAAATGGCCCCGCACTCCACCGCTCTCAGGACTCCTTCAAGTGCCACTCACCTTTCCTCGAGATTTCAATGCTGGCAGCCGCTGGCCCACCTTAATACGCCGAGTGATTTTCTAACGCGAATTAGACGGGCCGGAATTAAGCTTGATTTATATTAGGTTACCGGGCGTCGAGGTGAGCCGGGCATTCCTCGAATTGCTGCCGGTGCCGCTGACAATGGACCGAGTGCGCGCCGAATGTCTAAACACCAAACTGTCGATAATTGTTATCTGTTCGGCGCCTTCCTTCTTATCTCCCATTAATTCGCCCGCTACCCTCCCTCTGCTCGCCAGTGTGTCCCGTTTACTCGAACATTTGGACAATCGAGGGAAATTTTAGTGGGCCGTTTCTCACGCGAGCGTGCGGCCCATCGGCGATCAATGGACCTACACGGTGGGAACTTATAACTATTTGGGCTATTAAGACTGGAACTATCGATGGGCTTTCGTGTGTTTGGGTATACGTTGGATAGATTCGGACCATACTTGGCAAAGGAAACTAATAGGGCAACACGACAGAATCATCTTCATAATTTTAATTTATAAATTATGCTTCCAAACCAAAAAGGACACAATTAACATTGTTTTGCGCGTTCGGATAATTTCTTCTAATTCCTACGAATTCCCAGTGCTAGTCGACGCAGAATGCCCCTCGCGAGAAGTTTCGTAAGGTATCCTTTCCCAGAGAATCAGGCTCCAGTATCTCCACTGCGAAACGTTCACTCGCAGCATCCGATTGCGGCGCCAAGCCATTACCAGTTACCACCAGCAGCAGCAAGGGGATGTTTTCGGAAAGGGCTATCCGCGACACACGGCGCGATAACCAGTATGAATGGTCCTGCTCGCTCGCTCTCGAGGATTAAGATCGCATCTTGTTCTGCCGAATAGCGCGGTGATAAATTAGCGCGGTACACGGGAATTGCATTATTTCTGCAAACTGCACTGGGCGAAAGGTTGTAGGGGTGGCCGAGGGCGGGTGAGAAAGTCAACGAAATAACGGAGCACCCAACCCCGGCAGACGCGCGTACAATCGACACGCGCCACGTGTGCAATCGCCGGAATACACGCGCGCGGTCGTCAGGAATCCACACACAGTCAAAGGAGACGCAGGGAGTCGGCAGAAGTGCACACAGTTGTCGAGTTTGCCTGATTACGGCTAGACGAAATAAATCGCGCGAAATTTCCTCGCGTTCCTCAGTGAAAGAGCGCGTGTGTGTGTGCGTGTGTGTCTGGGGGTGAGGCTTTCGCACGCGCGTAAGCAAATATTTGACATTCGCCTGGCGTAGGAGAAACGTGCGAGGCGAGCGTCTGTCGCCTTGCGTTCGCGATCGACGGGCCTGTAAATGGACCCACCTTTAGCACGGCGTGTGTCTACAGGCTCGAAAATTGAGAACATTTTTCCTTGCAAGCGAATAAAATTTCAACCGCTGCACGCTCGTCGGGGAAAGTGACAACGGGGAGAATGTTGGATCGGGGTCGCGCTCGGCCAAGTTAATTTTATCGCGGAATATTTAAAAGAGCCAATTATTGGCTTTTCCTCGCTGGCTCGCAATCAGGGCCCTTTGCGCTGCAAAGGTTTTCGCGATACTTCGATTTGCACGCTGCTCACCTACGCGATTGCAATTGAGCTCGGGGTATCGTAACGGGAAGACCGTGTATGTGGCATACGAATTAACCCTTTGCACTCTGAAGATTCCCGGAGGTACATTGATTGCCGAGTGGCTTCAGTTTCTACTGTACACGGCGGACCCGTCAGCATTTCACAGCGAATTACCATGTCAGCTGTACCTACCTTCCCTCCGCCCAATTTAACAATTCAACAACATATAAAGCGCTCAGTTTCTTCAAGCACTCCAAACCAATTGCATAGCAAATGTTTCGAATATCTACGTTGATAGACGAATGCGCGTTTCATTATACGCGAGAAGTACACCTGTGCCGGCGCACTCAGGAAGCGAAGGGTTAATAGATGGCGCGCACGCAACCCCTCGAGAAATACGACGACGCGTATACTTCTCGTTTAAATTTGCACCGAGGCACATAGTCATCCCCATCTCCGGCGGCGGGGGCGGCGGCGGCCAGAAAGTGAAATGGGTGAGAAGATTAGATAAATCGCAGCCCGCTCGCGCCCGAAATGAAAGTGGAAGATTAAAGCGGCTTTCGTGCCCTAATGCAGGAGCAGCGCGACAATTCCGAGGAAGAGCGGAGGAGGCCGCCTTCGCCGGGTTCGAGACCCACCCACCCCCCTTTGTGCGAGCCTGTGAGAATGTTGCGTTCGCTCAGTATTCGCAGGAGTTGCCGCGTGTGCGGGGAGAGCGCGCGCATAGGGTACCAGGCCGGATGCGTCGGGACGGGCGCGTCTAGCCGCCGGAATGCGCCGGAATTCCGCGGAGGCTGCGTCCGACGAGATAAATTTTATTTAACTCTATCTCTCTCGCGCGCGCGCGTGCTTCGTCAAGCGCGTTGCTTGATGGCCTCGGTCGCTGCTCGAGGCAGCCGCCTTCGGACTGAAAGAAATGTACGCCGAGAGTGAGATAGAGAGGGAAAGGGGTTGTAAGGGTGAAGGGGTGGCGGCGAGAGAATTGGGATGGAGAGCAAAGGGGTGAAAGCAGGAGAGAGAGGCTGACAATGAAGAGGCACTGAAAGAGAAGGAGAAATGTAGAGAAAGGGATGAGTTTACCGAGAGCGTGTGAGGCTGCTGGTCCAGAGCGTGACGGAGAGCCGCGCCATGCTTTCCACTTTTCCTACGCGCAGATTCGCCCGCAGTCTCTCCTGTCGATATGAATTCCCGGAGAAAGAGGGAGGAAGTGCGACCATCCACTTTCCTCGCTCCCTTGCCTCTCTGTCCTCTCCCGCAAGCACGCCCTTCCAACCGCCCTTGGTGCTTGCACCCTTAGGTCACAGGTCGCCTCGGCTACAACCACCATCCACGACGACATGCCACCCTTCCGACGCCCTCCCCCTTCACCCTCTCACCCGCTTGTCCCGGCATTCGGGAATTAAAGTGCCAAACCTCCGAGCCCACCCTCTACCCTCGCGCCTCCAAGTCCGCCCAAGTTTTCGATGTTCTCTCCCCCTGATGCCGCCTGCGCCCCGGTGCCCCCCTCGACTTCCTGCCGGCGGGCCGGATGCCGAGGAATAATTCCGGCCGTGATTTAAGTGCTAATTCGCGATCGCTTGTCGGATATGCGTCTGGGACTCATGGTTTTCGGGAATTATGCCGGCGCCATGCAAGATGGGGGAGTTTAGCATAGGATTTACCCTGGAAGTCATTTTTCATTTTAATATAGTCAGATATTTTCTTCTTTATTTGAGAGGATTTAGTTTATTAGTAGGAGATTATTTGTTTGTGGGAATTAATCTAGTTATTAAAGCCCTTAAATGCATTCTCGCAAAGTCGAGACATTGTTAAATTATTGCCGGCACTCAAAAACGCAAGTTTAAGCCGCTTTTATTAAAAATCTCAAGTACCCTTTTAAGATAAAGTTTACAATTACAAGAATTACGCGTTCAACGGTATTTCATTAAGCATAAACTCCACTTATCAAACCGTGCAAGAAACAAACTGTCCAATTTCCTCGGCTCGCGACATATCTGCAGCATTAAAGAAGCCTGCCCATTTCGCCACGGTGCCTTTATACAGGTATAAAAGGGCGACCGCATGCAGTAGCTCAGAAACAAGGTGACAGTACCGCGGAACACGTGGCATAGGAACAGTCAAGGGAGAGAAAATATTCCTCCAGCTATTTCCTTTCGGGCCGGTGGCAAGGGGTGCTGCCAAGAAAATGCTCGGCTCCCTCGCGTAAAGGTGAGAGAGGTAAGCGCGGGCGAGTGTTATTTGTAATCGTCGCGAGCCGCGCAACCGATTCGGAATATAATTCGACCGTAAATAGTCTCGCGGCACACCAACGCACATACCCACACACACACACCTCGCAAGCGGTAACTCGACTCCATAAACAAAGAGAGCGGCGTTCTCTCGTTTTTTCGCCTTTTTCCACGACTGGCGCAGAGCGGAGGCTGTGCCGCGTCTGCTAGAATCCGCAGCGAAAACCGAATGCAGCATCCCGCGCGGTCCTCCCCGCAGACCGAATGCATACGCGCGCGCCATGCCCGTATCTTGCTGGCTTCCCAGCTCGCGAACGCCGGGTAAACGCTTATTCTAGTTCTATCCCATTCTCGGATTGTGCGCATCTTGGATGCCGGGTGCATAAGTACGATTGTTCCGGTGATAATCGGCCTGGCAGATATGCATTAATGCAATGCCCAGATAAACCGGGAATGGTGCGACGTGTGAGTGCTCGTTTGCGGGAAAGAATGACTTGGGTAGAAAGTGGAATGACTTCTCTGGTGATATCAGTTGAACGTTGCATCCTTTAGTGTATTATTCCCGTAGGAAGACTCTAATTTGGATTATTTAACGCTTTTACCTCCACAGTGGAGAACCCTGAATTTTTTAATAAGGGACAACCGGTCGGGCGGATAGCAATAACTAATTTAATCAGGTCACTCACAGCTAGTACATTGCGGATATTTATGGGAACAGGGCGGATTTGATTTCTGAATAAACCCTATAATATCTGATGAAATCAGACGATTTTAGAATTCACATTTACTACTGTCCCGCATTCACAAAGTATTGAATTATTTTACTCCAAACTTTGGTACTCGCAAAAAAATCCACAATGTCCTCATTTCATCTTAAACTCTCATATTTCCGCTCTACCGAAATGGATTTCGCGATATCTGGTAGAACACAGGTAATGAAATTTGAATGAGTTCGAAATAAGCCAGCCGGCCCTGGGAAGCTATGAACCGCACAGAGCGTGTAATACTCGAAGGAGCAGGCCTCTAAAGGCGCATGGCAGTGTTGTTACCGGTGAAGGAGGTGGTTGTTGGTCGCGTTAAATGCTCCGGCAGACTCGAGTGGCTAGCGCGGATGGCGAAGTGGGTCACGGAAGGGCTAAGCTCGGCACGAACAGGAGAACCAGCCAGCCAGGATGCTGGATGGCACTAAAACGAAGGTTCATCTTTGTTAGCCGGCGTGGGAAGCGAGTAGATCATAAGGAGCGAGCTTTAAAGCGTGCTCGTTTCCTTAAACTGCCCCGCTCGTCGTGGAGTTTCACGTCCTACCACCCAACCCCTCTCTCTCTCCCGCTCTCTATGCGGCTCAACAACAAGCAAGTAGTCCCGAGGAGCAACACCCAAAGACAAAGAGGAGCGAGCGAGAGAAGAAGAGGAAGTTAACTCGAGGCTATAAAACTTGCTAGACGTTCTTAACGTTTCATTTACATAAATGACAGCTCGGAATCGCAACTTAACGTGATTTTCGCGCGTTGGCGCAAACACCGGGCCGCCCCGGGCGTCGTGGAAACTTGCCGAGTTCATCATGCCTGTCCCACCAACTCCGGGGACTTTGCGCTCCCGCTGTTTTCTCCGGCCAAGGCGAAGTAGCCGCGCGCGTATTTCGCGGAGAGTAGTGTACGCGTGGTATGCAGACAGTGGTCCGCTTTTGTTCGGCTGGGCTTTCGGTGTGCAGTGGCTGAGTAATATTTCATAATAGCTGGATTCGACGCTCCTCGCTCGGCATGCGAGTCTAGCACGACCCGGCCGAGTATGTGTGACGTAGGAATCTCCGAAGGAGAGAGCGAGTCGCATGCGATTTGTACGGGAGGTGCATAATGCATGGGGGCAAGTACAGAGGCCTCGATTCTCCGGGAGAAGGAGAGCGAGCGGCCGAGGAGCGCGGGAGCTGCCGCTCTCTCCTCGATTCGCCACGGCACGTCCTTACGGAAGGATCGGAAACTCGAACCTGCCCGGAGAGCAGACTGCCGGCCACCTGCCACCTGCACGTCTTGCGCGACTCTCCTCCCTCATACGTTAACCTCCTCTCCGTCAGTTCTCTTCTTCTCGCTCATACTTGCTCTCCTTCCTCCGGCGCTCGCCGCTGTCCCAGACAGTTTCCGAGTCCCTCGGACCTTTCGCTCGCGCCCGCTTTAATGGGGACGCGCGCTTTCATTAATCGTTCTCTCGCCGTGAACACGCATTCCCCGCGTCCCAACGATTCCGAGGAGCCGAGGTAGTGTACCTGCTCGTGAGAATAGCGGGGAAACCGGGGATAAATCGGGCGCAGTCGGACGCCGCCGATGAATTATCAAGTTTCTTCCCGAAATGCTGAAAAGCGCGCGCGCTCTCCCTTATTTATTATAATCGAGCGCGAAGATCGAGCGGGTAGGAGGCGGTCGCCCCGCGGCGATTCCGGCTGAGATAAAATCGACGAGAGAGTTGAGACGGCGATGATGTATTCATTCGGCCTGCCCGGCTGGAATTCCCGTCCACGGCAGATTCGGCCGCGCCTTAATCGCCCGGTGCTTCACTCTTATGAATAAAAATTGGATGTCGCGCGCCAGGACCAACTCGGAGTTCGCATCAAATTCCAATCGTTTATGAGTATAATTATCTCCGAGGCTTCAGTTAAGTGGCAGGACATTAAAGTCTCGGGCAAATTCCAAATTTACTGTCCTACATACACAGAGAGACTCTTGACCCGTTTATTCTTCGTAACATGTGTTGCATTACTATTCAAGGAAACTTTATGCAATTTTATATTGAAAATATGAAATATACTGTAAGTACGAGTTCAAAGCTTTGCACTGTCTCTTAATTGTACAATTAGACGAAATAGTCATTTCCCGAGTTACAACAAAATTGAATCCCTAGCAGCATGAAGTCCCCAGCCAACCCAGCGCGAAAGTCTCTTTCTTCTTTTCTATCGTCCCACTTCCGTCTTATGCGAGGAGCGCCATGATTCCAAATCACCTATTAATATTTCCGTACATTTCTCCTCCACCCATCCCCATTTCGCGTAGAGACAATTTCCCTTATACCACCGAAGCGCTATTATAAACACATTTCAGCCAGTATCTCGATTCCATCGAGCACTTAATCGATCAGCCATAACACTGGATGCGCACCGCTTGCCAAGATCGCAGGGGCATTCCAGAGGCGAGAGAGCGGGCGCCATCGGAAGCGTATGAAATAATTAGATTTCGCTGGACGGATATAAGCGATCTGTCGGCGTGGAGTGGAGGTTCGTGAGGGTAGAAGTAGCCGTTGAGGGTTCCCTCGTCCCTCTCGCTCGTTCTCCCATGCTCGCTCGACCTCTCCGTTGGTAGCTAGAGCTTCCTCTACCGGGGCATGGCGGGGGTAGAGCCGCGAGGTCTATATTGCAGTTAATCTATGTTCCGATTGTATCTGTTCATTGGGTTACGAAGTACCCGGGCACGGGTCCTCGGACATTAACTGCCGTTGTTACTGCCTGCAACGATCGCAGATACCGCCGGTTTCACCGCATTCGGCCCCGTGTCGCGTGTGTGTTTGCATGGGAGGACACACAGAGCGAGAGAGAGAGGGAGAGAGAGTGTGTGCAGCGCAGAGAGTAGCCTGATCGATAGAACCGAATAGAATACCCTGGCAAGATCACGACGCCAGTGCAAGAAAGCCCTGGCAACGAGATACTCGGCCAACGGTGTCTACAGGATACTCAGGCCCCTTTAATCCCGCACCTTTTTTAGCCCCTGTCTCCTGGCACGCATGGCATTTTTTTCCTTCCCGAGCAGCCAGATAAAACCTTTCTTCTGTTATGAAAGCTAGTTCCGTTTATACCCGGGGCTCCTTTGCAAAGGAATGAGTAGGAATTTTTGTAATAACTAGTGTTTGGGTTAACTGGTAATCGTATATGGGAAGTTCGTGGAATTAGTTAGGATGCTGTGCAGCTCAGCCACGAGTATATTTATTAACGTAAATTTTTTAAAAATCAGTAGGTCTCTGAGTAGACATCTAGCTGCCATCAAATTCAGCATCCAAAATGTTCAAACGCTGTTATTCCTCCGAGACAAACGTAACATCTCGACAGACAATTCCTCGGACGTGCAGGGCGAATATCCACCGTCAAGTCTCTAGAATGAGACGCGGGGATTAATTACTGTATGGCTCAGTCGAGTGCAGCCACTGCTAACGGTAATAGCGCGGCGTCGCGACCCTAGACCGCCGCTTGTACACTAGTTTCCCGAACTCCCAACTACTCTCGGACTCTGCTCGCCCGTGAAACGTTGTTACACGTATTCGCCGCAGAAGCAGTCGAGAATGCCGCCGTCATCGCGACGCGTGCACTCGTGTGCGCCGCTCGGGACCTCGGATCTTGTCTCCGTGCTATCTGCCGACTGCGGGATATGCAGTGGTCCAGTTCTCCAGCACTCTAGCGCGCCACAACACTTTTCCGGCCTGTTTCGCAGGCTCATCGAGACGCGTCTAGTGAGCTGGGAACACGCGATAAACTCTTTCAAAACGGCAAAACGAGTGTACCGGCAGGAAATTGTGTGGTGGTTCTTTGCTAATCGATTTTGAAACTCGATACCTTACTGTTACTTCCACGGGTGTAATAAGTTTCTTTATGATGTATTTCATTTAGCTTCCTTCGGTTTAGTCTTCGCCTGCCATTGCTCTACTTATAATTACATTTATATTTTATAGTGTTCGCTAATAAAGTGGTGTATTTTAATAAACTACACCAGTTTATTAACCAATACTATAAAGAGCAATCGTATTTAAAAAAAGTAGATCGTTCGAGGAATATCCATCGAAAATATCGAAGTGGGTTAATCGTACAACCTTATCGTCTCCAATCATCGTGCCGAGATTAAACAGAATCCGAGTCCCCGTGAAAGTGGCCGGGCCACAGTACCAATTAGCGGGTCCAGCGGCAAATGGACAAGTAATCGGCAGCGTAGCGTTCATCCCTTAGTTAATAGTGGCCGAGATAGAACGAGCTGTGAATGGGAAAGTCCGAAAACTGAAACGATCGGAAAGTTCCTTAGTGCGCCGATGGTCCGGCGAGGTACAGTGGAATTAGGGGTGCGAAGTGGTGTCTTCCGAGCGGCGCAAGGGTCGCCGGGTGTCCGGCCACTAGTGTAAGAGTAAGCAGCTGAACAGTTAATTAGAAATTCTCGGTGGTTATGGTCGCCACTCGGTAGAGCAGCTCCGATCGATGCCGGTCAACTAGGATTCTCGACAAAGTTCGCCTCGATCTTTGCATTAGTGGAATATGGCTGCGCTCGGAGTCCCACGCCTACGATTCTACTGGAGTTTCTGCTTGCAGTGAGAGCTTGGTCTATTCCAGCGTCATTGAAAATCGAACTGATACCATTGATGGTTACGTTATTCCCTCTGTTCGTCTTTCGCTATTGCGGCCGCTCTCGATTAATGAGAACATTCATCAAGAGAATCCCGTCTGCTTGACGAGCTATTGACTCGCATCACGATTCTCCACAACTAGCAATCTGCGTTTTTAGCTTCGACAAGAAATTATCATATCCATTATGCGAATGGCGTTTCCTACTTTTATTTGTACATCAATTTATAGACGTTTGGCTGATTATTATAGTTTTAAAAATGAGTCTTTTATGCAAATTAGTTCATGGAATTGACCGTGTAATTCGAATCCTTGTAATATGGACACGCAACCGTCTATCATTATTAAAAACGGCGCGTGGAGCCAAGTATAGTAGCCGGTTCGATAATTGCAGTATCATTAATTAACTATACGTTCCAGTGCAGTGCACTCGAGGATGGTTTTTATTGGGGTCCTCTTACAGATCGGCTAAAGCCGAGAGAGGATCGAGCAAGTCCTCGGCTAAGGAATCTCCTGCTGATGCTGCGCTGCCCTTCTTTTACCTTCTCTCTCTCTCCAGTCTTCTGTCTCTCCTCTCTCGCCGCCATGACTGTCCAACTGGGCAGCTTATCTCTCCGAAAGATTCCTCGGCTTTAATTGCGCTAGTCAGCTCTCCCTTGGCCCGATCGGTCCCCCTGCGGATGCTGCGGCCTGCCGGCCGCTGTCGCCGCGCTGCCCTTTCACCTATCTCCTATCGTCCACCTTGTCTCCTTTTTCAACTGGCTTCTACCTTAATGGCATATTTAGGCGTCCCCGTGGATTCCCGTTCTTCCCGGACATTCCTCAAATGCAACGCAGTTGAAACACAGCGCGCGTTCATTGCTCGTGCATTCTAGAGTTTAGTTACCTGTCATCGAATCGATGTATGTAAACGGTATCCGCGTAACAACCCATTTTTACTAAATGGTTATTGGCCAAGTACTTTTTAAACCGGCTGCATGTATATGTATTGGAAGCAGTTGAAATAAAATCCAACTTTACTTTCGAGCATGCGCACTCGAAGTATGCACTCGTGCTAAGTTGATTTCAACGCGAAATGGAAATAACAGTTATCCGCGTGTCGGCGCATCTCTGAATTTCGCTTCGAATATTGGAAGTACTAATTACAAGCAGTATTGCAGCGTTTCGAGCCGCGTTTGTTCGGCGTTAATCAAGAAATGCCAGGCAAAGTGGATTTTTCATAAGCCAGGTATTATGTCCCGGGCGCTCGCAATGATATTTTTAATATCACCGGCAGGGTTTCGCTCGGCCGATGAAAGAGACGAGGAGAATATCCGCTCGAGAGCACTCGCGTGAGCCTCGAGCTTTCTGTGGATAATCTTGAGGCTGTCATACTGATACGTATACATAGAAACTATAAGCCATTTCGAGAGATAAGTCCTCGTGCCTGGTATATCAAATTTCCCGGCGGCCCGGCCAATTTGGCGTGAAATGAAATTCGGATGATACGTTGCTCCCAGTGCGGTTTTCTTTTGCTCCCTTCCCACCAAGATCGCGAACTCGTTGTCGGCGGGCGTTCTTGATGAAAAGCTCGCAAAAAATCGGTACCTCGTTGTTTCTCTTTGAGACACGAACACTACTTGTGGCATATGGTTCGCACGGAAGCCTGAGTGCACGTGTCCCAGCCCGACCGCGCGTTTAGAAACCCGACTTGAATCCCGGGCGTACCTGACCCTTGCCTTTTGGAATTCCAAGGTACATACATACCTGCAATTCGCCGGTGGTAGGTCAATGTCATTCGGAGTCGAACTGTCAGTACGAGTGAACGTCTTAACGTGTTCTGTGTCGAGTCGATGTGCTGCAGTGTATTTGTGCTTAACGAAGGTCACCTCCTGGAGCGACGATCCTGAGTGGCGCACATTGCAAGCCAACGTAATTAAAATTCATCTCTTCGTTAGGTAATCATTTGTAATACTTATTTATAATGGTACATTATTTATACTCGGTCCAACCTTTTAAAATTGCCAACATAAGCCAAGGATGGAGGGTACAATAAGCAATGGAAAAGCTAGTTCAGAATTATGATTAGTATCAAAATAGGAATAGGTATTATCGAGGGAGATCGAAGAACTATAAACAGGAATTACTGAAAGACGGCAATAAAAAGGACAGTACCGCATCGTACGTGTGCACGAACGTGTGTGGGAATTATTTGCTGAAGTGCGCGAGCGTGCGGCGATGCAAACCAAATATCGATATAAATCGCTTTAATCGTGCTAATGGAAATTGATTGATCGCACGCATGGCTCTGCCTCAGTCGGATGAATCGTCGCTGGCCAACATGCATTTTCGACGATTCTCGCAAAACTCGTAACCCCGTGAAGACTTGAGCGGCTTTAAATCATTTCGCACGAACCTCTCGCTAATGCGCGCGCACGCACAATGCGCATTTTGTCATGCGTCCGCCGCGGAATTCCCTAATTAGCAGACGGCGAAGCTTTGATTACGATTCCAGTGGTTTTCGCGTTATCGCGATGTCCCCCATCCCCCTCCTCTTTCCACTTATTATTGCTGTTTATAATTAATCAGCCGAAATCACTGTCGAGAGGCGGGTGCGCTCACGCGCGCAATTATTCGAGTTCGTTTTTAATGGATTCTATCGGGCTTTTAATGTCGGCCAAATATATCCGAGGAATAATTAATCAGTTTTAATATCAAACGAGCGAAGGAACGCGGGCTTGAGGAAAACACTCGAAACTGCCAATCGCTCTCGAATGAGGCTTCGATTGCCGTGATCGGGGCAATTGTGGCTTGTGCCAAATCAACTATTGAGATGGAGATTAGTAGGGGGTTGTGATTAGAATAGGAGACAAAGCGAGGCGAAACGAGGTCGATCGATCAGAGGTCTTAATCGAGTCGATCAAAGGGCACACCCAGCCTGTCATTTTTCCACCAAAGCATCGATTCCTCGATGCAGTCGGATGCGAGGCTCCCCCTCTGTATCGGTAGAGAATTGGCTGTCGGAAGAGAGGTGATGCAAGTAGATAGACATACGGTCGGCAAGCCTGGCTAGATTTCCCAAATCGTCAGGAGGGTGTGAAGCATACATAATGCATCAGAGCCGGGCATTATGCGAAGGCGTGTACCCAGGCTCCATCTCCCTTCTTCTCGGCTCTCTCTCTCTCTCTCTCTCTCTCTCTTATTACAGATGTAGCTGCGTATGCAAATGCGAAAGGGCGTCCGCCTTTCGCCTGGTACCTTAGGCGTCTGACCCGAATATGGAAAATTGTTGGAGCCGCTAACGAGCGCTCCACCTCGCTTTCCATCATTTTCATGTCGAATCGCGCTGTTAGTCCTCCAAGTGTCCGTGCGTCGTTCCCGTAACCCGAGTCCACAATCAAATGGAACCGAGAGCTCTTCCTCTGCCTGGACGGTTTGCTCGCCTCCAAGAAACTCGCCGCGCCGCGTGTAACATCTGCTCGAGTGGTCGAAGGATCTTTCGGGCGGGTATAAGTGGTCAGAAATTGTCGATAACTGGCTCGCGCTCGCTATGGAAACACCGGAATAACTGTCGAATGCGCCAGGTATCGTTGCATTTTTAACGGGACGTCGTTTCCATCGATTGGGTCGTTTGCATACGTGTTGGTGGAGCGATTTTCGCGAGCGCCGGCTTGGCTCGGCTCGCTCTCGAGCGCCACGCGGAATTACTGTCTATCGACATGTAAAATAGCCGCGAGTGAAAGTGGGAATATCGGCATCCTTGCTAGATAGTCGAGCGATATTCTTTTTCCGACAAGTTAATTCCCTGTAAAATTGCCTCGAGGGAATAAATAGGCATTGGGTGGTTAACCCTGGGACGCATTTTTGCCAAATTTACATTTAGCTATGCACCGGCATTTCGGTGGAGAATGTTCCAATGTATTAAATTACATTTTATACATTTTTCGGTCGACATGTAACTTTATATTCCCATGGCTTTCATATTTCGGCGGGTAATTTTGATCTCATCGTTTTTATTGAATTTCTGTATATCTCGTTTTACCATTCGGTATGGTCAATTGGGCTTTAACGGTAGATATCGCATTAAAGAGTAGAACTTTGTATCAGAGAGTCGTGTAACGAACTTCGCTGGAGTTCGCTTTGAAAAGTCGAAGAGACTTTGTAGTGATAGCAGACAATGGGCCGTGTATGCTTGCAGGATTAAGTTTCCCCGAAGTACGGGAAAGTGAGGAGACCTGTAATCAGTGTCGGCGAGCGTACTGATAAATCGTCGTCACTTGTACTTTCACTCGTTGCCAAGTGTCAGTGGGTCAGCGTTTCATTGGAGAGACGCACCTCTGTCTTCTCGAGTTTACCCGCTGGCTCACCGCTACTCTCACGTATACTTACGTATGCAGGCGTATTATGGCGTCGCCAGGCGTCGAAAATATTTCCGGAGACGTTCGCGGAGGTGTCCGCCGGGATTTCGCAAGGATAATGTTCCCTTCCTTACGTAAGGCCCGCGGAATGCACGCGTGTAGGTGCAAGACCGACCATATATCCAGGAAGTCCCGACACTACTCGGTACAGCCTGAGTCGAAAATGTACCCGGGACTTTTGTTAATCGATCGCTCGACAAAGCAATTCAATCAGATCCTATTAAATTACCAACTCTTATGTTATACATTTTATCTTATCATTTTTTAATTTTGCTATTTAACGTTTACCATTAACATCAATAGTCTGCTTAATAATAGATTCACAATAATTTCTTTGGTTGATCCATTCTGCATTCAATTTGTCATTTTGGAAAACAAATATCCGATTCATAATGTTAACTTTGGAGCAAAATATTATTACAGTCGCAGAGACTAAAATGCTCGCAGTCTATTTTTGCGCGACTCTGTATGCGCGCGATGGGAAAGTCGATGCAATCCCCAGGACACCCTCGCGATTTGGCAGATGAAGTTAGTGCCCGGTTCCAGTTGCAGATACAGAAAAAATACAGCGTCTCCCGAATCCGTCTGTGTGTCTGCCTCTCGCTCGGCGACTCTGTGGCCGGCTCGTCCCTTCTCTCTCGCCCTCTCGTAGTCTCCCGAGTTTATCCGGTGTCGCAGCAAGTGGCAAACGGCCGACACGGAAGGCCCTGTCCGCCAGGACTACCTAACTGCATCCTGCCCACGCGCGCGCTCCTTGCCAGGACGCTCGGCCAAGAAAAAAGGAGAGTTCGAGAGTGTCCTGCCGCCCCGGCTCCCGAGACTCGCCGCGAGACGAGACGCCCCTGGAGAGTCCTACGTCTTCTAACCCTTTGCTTTATAATGACGAGTCTCGGTCGTCGGGGAAATTATGATTCGAAGCATCGAAATAGTAGTATATTTCGTTATTTCATTTTCCCTAGAAATTATGATTTTTAATTTTCTTTTTAAATATAGTTTTTCATTATTAAATAATCCATTTGCGCGATTTGTCTCAGGAAAATTGTAAGAAAGAAATTAATCACACATCCGGGGAAATTAGTTTAAAAGAATCATTCAAACACTGGCCTCTGGTAGTTTAGATTTGCGAGCCGCGAGAACATTACGAACTCGAGGAAAATTGTGCGAGCACACTGACGGGCGCTCGTAAGTTGGCATAATTGCGGCTTTAATGTACCGTAACGCGCGTGGGTAAAGGAACTTCTCGCATCGCACGCCTTTCCACATCACCTTTTCCACTGCGGAGCGAGCTGCGCACGCCTTCGGGGAACAGAATCCTTGCAGGACGTCCTGGCGGCGTACAATGAGCGATAATGGCAGAGCGACGCCGGCGAAAGGAGACCAGTATAGCAGAGCCTCTCCTCCCAGCGGTAATAATAAATCCCGATGACAGCGAACCATACGCGTCGATCAGTAATTTATCGCCTCGACTTCCACCCATGCACTCTCTCAAAGCCCGAGGATCTATTCTTGCCGGTCAGACTTGGACAGCTTGCCGAAACTGCGATACCATTTTTAGCTAACACCATATTTATATCCTATTACTGCGTGGCCGGCTTGTTCGCACTATCCATTGTCATTTATTAAGCCCCTGCTAAGTGACACAATGACGAAAGACCCGGACGATAATAACGGTAACAGTTGATCCAGGTGACAGAGAGAAAGAACACCAGAAACATCGAGTACATAATTGGCAACATCCCTTATCATTTATTTCGTCTCTCGTTGCGACACGATGGCGAAAGTCGCATGCAATCGAGACATCGAAGCCGAAAGAGAAAAGGCCAATAATAACAGTGGCAGGGTACGCGAGAGAGCGAGAAAGGGAGAGAGTGAGTATCCCCTTAAGGAAGATGATTACCACGGGATGTAATTAACCTTTTGATGCTGCGTCGACGCGCCGATCGATAAGAGAGAAGCGAGTCGCGAATCTCGGCGGTTCTCTTATGTAATCGAGCGCGGAGTTGCCGATTATCTGGACAGGCGTAGAGAAAGAGGGAGAGACAGGCAGAGGAGGACAGGCTGTATCTAACGTCTAATGGCAAGATTTGAATGCCTCGTTAGACGGCGGTCTGATACGCGCTGGCTGCTGTGCGATTCAGATAACTTTCCTCGATCGAACAGCGAGAGGGATCTATTCAGCGACGGTAATGGCCGTTTTGAAGTGAGCCCCGGGACCTGTTAACCCTCGGGAAATAGATTCGAAAACTGCCCTTAGGCGATGCTTCTCGTGTTTAATACGGCGCTGCTACTTAAACTTGTCGGATGGGAATAGGAATCGAGTGTTGGCGGTGCCTTTTACTTTCTCTCTTTCTCTACCTTTCTTGTTCAGCAACTCGGCTTCAGCTTTAGTTCTATCGTGTCAACTGTCTGTCGGTGCAACGTACAGCGAGGACTTGTTGAATCAGACCCTCGGTCTAGTAAGATTCTCCAATATCTAGTGTTTAATTTCGATCCTTCTGCGTTTCGGTATCGAATCTAACCCAACCGGCCTCGGCCTCGAACATTCTATAATATAATGCAATTCCAGCGTTTAATTGCTCACCGGAATGAATTAATTCGAGTGGGAAAAAGTCGTTTGACGACGCTAAGGCCCAAGAAATAAAGTGCCATTATCGAATCCGCACGTGATCCCCCTCGTAGACGGGATCGGAGACCGTTCATACTAATTTGTCGGGCTCTCGTTATCGTCGCCCGAATTGAAAAGCAGTCTGAGGAGGGCGTGTGTAGGATCGCGTGATCGCAGCCTCGAGCTGAATCATAAAACTTGGAGGGAGCGCGGAACCCATCGGAAGCACTGCCGACATGTTTGACGACAGTCTCGAATTTCCGATGCAGCCTAACGAGCAGAGGAATATCGCCGGGCTATAAGTAGCACGCGAGGGTGGATCATAAAAATTTGCGTTATGGCATTTCTGCCATAAAGCTAGGACGAGGGGCAGAGAAGAGCGGGAAGCAAGGGAACAGATTGGCTAGAATAAGACGCTATCAGTCAGACAAGTGCGTTTAGCTCGGGCTGACTTGAAACAGGCAATTAGCAAGGACGCTTCGCGAGGATTGCGGCTAAAAAAAGAAACGGTCGATAACTTCGTGTGTGTATAGGGTGATTCACTTTCCATTGGATCGGCACTGCCTTACCCTTTCACCAGACTTTACTACATTATTTTAGATTATACACGGAGTATAATATGTATATCTTGTCTCGATCATAAACTTTAGCTTCAAAACGTATACTGTTTTCGGTGCAAAAATCGATTGATTTCCACCAACTAATAATCTGCTAATAATAAACTTAATCTTCCGAACACAATTCATAACACAATAACAAATTAACTAATAATCTCAAGTGTACACAAATATTTCACAGCTGTTCTTCACACCTGGAATATTATTATAGTGAAATTTGATGTATAATGCATACAATATAATTCACGCATACTGAGGCTGATAAATAGTGGGGTGCGATAGGAGAAATTCAGAGGCAAGTGAATCACCCTGTACACGCACACACACATGAACGTGGGTCAGTGTGCAGTGTGTTTAAGGGAAAAGCACGTGGAGTAGCTTATGACTCCGGCACATGCACGCTGATTCGATCTGGCGCCGCGCCTCCACACGAACACTAATAATTAGACACCTCGCTCTCTTTCTCCGGCTACCTCGCGCACCCTCCGAACTGCACACCACCCTTTCTCGATTCAACTTCCTTTTACATCAGAGCGAGGCGACCGCCTCTAGTTGAGTCTGGCGCGGCCGAGCGTATCACGTGTGTCTCGAGTACTGTCTTCTTTTAGCGACATCTTCGGCGTCCTTTCATCTTCTCCGCACGCTTCCCGAGGCTTTCAGAGTAGATTAAAGTCCACTCTTATCTCTCGCAGGGAACGGTCCTCGTAATTAGAAACTCCGAAATAATTAACTATCGCGAAAGAATCGGTGGATGCTTGCTACGTGGAATACATATGTATATTCCTCTGCCTGGGTGAAAAGTTGTAGCTTGTAGACGAGCGTTTTGCAGGTCAAACCGAGAGTCGAGTGGAATACTGAGTGGAATACTGAACGCAGAAAATTGATACTCACATAAAAAGCGCAGTTTAATTTTAAAGACTAATATTGGCACAAGAATCGTTCGATATCTCAAGCGAATTACATGTAGAACGTTCGTCAGTTTTTGGCGGACGCAGTAATGGTGTAACGGCGTTTTTTGAATGAAAGAGGCTTGAAGGGCTTAAACGAGCATCCGATTAAACGGGCAAAGGGCTGCCGGGCTTTAAATCCAGGGTTCATGCGTACCAAAGCCGACTCTCATTACCTGCTGGCGGGGCTAATTCGAGTAGTCGCAGGTGTCAGGCTGGTTTTATTAAGCGCACTCGCGATTCACGATGGTTCATACGGCTGACAAGATTTCGGATTTAGCATGCCGGGAGGAGCCTTTCGTCGCCGCGCCCGAAAGGGAAACGTTTGCCTCGGCACTCGTGTCGACCCGCCGGAATTGCACTGGGGCTCTTTGCCATGTAATTACCGCCGCGATTCTAAGTTATTATTGGGCGGCGCCGCGGACGCGCCGTGCGCCGGCTAAAAACGGCGATCGACAATCCCGCTCATTCGAAATCAATATCCGGCAACATCGAGGGCAAAATGTCGCGCTAATAAAAGCACCGGTGATGGAGTTGGCCAGGTAAATTGCCTCCGCCGGCATTGTCCCCAATTGCGCCGCGCCCGGAGTAAAGCAGAGAGGAAGACACGGGAATATCGGCGGGGGCGCTGATGGGGAGCAAAAATACAGACGGCCGCCGAGGGACGAGAGGGAAAAATAGTTTTCCGCTGCGATTGACCGGCCCCGGCTGATTCCTCGATGCCGAGCGCGAACCACTCGATAAGAAGAGAAAGCGAAATAATGGCACCGGCGATCGAATCTTTATCGAATCAAAGATTCATTTGACGCGTAACCCAATCATTTCGGGGACCTCTCGACTTCGTTGAGCGCAGACAGTTTGCCACTGCACTTTCAATCCTCCACCTGCGTCCCAACTCCTTTCTTTCATCCATTCATTCCCATTTTACAATAATCACAACTCCAAATTCCTCCACAAAATGCTTGCATTCCAAAATAACCAATTCCTCAGAACTAAACTACTATCTCGCCCAAGACTACACCTAAACATCCAACACCCGGAACTCGATGTCTAACCAAGCTGACGCATCCTGAGCCCAGATCTCTCTCCACGCCCAGCTGGCTTCACACCCAGAGGAATCATTGGGAGCGTCTGCCCCGAGAGCGAGTGAGAAACGGGGACGAGCGCTTTGAAAATCACTCGCTGCGTACCAACACTCGTCGCGAGAGGATATGACGCGTAGGAATGCAGGATGATTCCAGTGCTCGGGTACGCGGGGGGTTGGCCCCGCGACTCGTTTGATCGTTGAAACGTCGCTAAAGGACGCCGGTGGCTCGTCGCGACGCCGATGGACAAGGTTTGCCGGAGCGAGAGAGGGGAGGTTCTAGCGGGTAGCATCGTTGATTATCGCGGGCCGTTCGTTAATTATCAGGCATAGAGTTGTTTGGCTGGAGACCGCAGTTGCCCCCCTTTCCCGACAGAGAGTCAGAGACAGGCTGGCGACACAGTCGTAGACAGAGGAGCTGATAGCGAGAGAGTCGTCGAGGGCAACGCTGCCAGCACCCACGAGTCTACAAACCGCGCCAGGTTCGTTTGATTCCCGACGGATTCTCTCTCTCTCTCTCTCTCTTTCTCTTTCTCTCTCGTAGGTGTGTGTTGGTGCGCGACTCGCAGACAGCCGTTCGTTAGCGCTCTGTCTAGGTTGAATCACGTATTCCCGCGGGCACGCCTCTGCCCCAAATACCGGCCTTTTTTCAAGTAATCGCTCGTCCTTAGCGTCGCGCCGGCTTTCAGCTGGAAACGAGCTTCATTCATCTGGATCAATCGTTAGAGATAAAGCTGGCCTCGGCCGAGCGCTCGCAACATCGCGCCCCGAATAAATGTGACGCTCAGCTCTCCTTGTTATGCTAATGCGCGATTATAATTCCTCGACAATTCTTTCATTGATGTCCGAGAGGGAGAGGGAGGGAGAGAGAGAGAGGGAGAGGCGTAATGGGATTAGGAGAAATAAGATTACTCGGGCAGAGAGAGCACCTCGACCTCGAAAAAGTTGCTGGAACTTGCCGATGCTATCGGGCGCAATTTAATCAATGTCGATTGAATATTAAAGCGGCGGGAGTGAATGGGTATTAAAAGGGGGGGACGCCTCCGACCGTAATTATCGAGTTCGCTGCTTACTTGACGAACGGTACACCTCGGCTGGCCCGCACTCTCCCTCGCGGATTGTCTAACGGTGAGGGATTACGGTGCCTCTTTGTATTCTCGGCGAGAAAGCCTCGCAAGGACTAGAACTTTTCCGAGAAAGAACTTTATGCCGGTGATACTAGAGACCCACCTTTTGCCTGGTAGTTTTCTGCTGAGGGATGTCCGGAATAAAAACTATGACTGTTGGAGATGCATCCTTGTTGTTTAGGAATAAGTATCTCGAAGACCAAGATTTGCAAAGATTTATTTTATTATTAGTAGATTATTAATTTGGGAAAATCAAGCTACTTATTTTTAACTCCCCAAAGTCGAAGCATGTCGAAACCGCTTTCTCGAACACGAGAATGATGAAATACCTATTTTTATCGAATCATTAGACCCCTTTTCAGAATAAAGTTTACAACATACAAGTCTTACTGTTCCTTTGGTGATAACAGTGAGAGTTCCTGCCCTTTCTCTGTCATTCTAATTTATATTCGGTATGATTCAAGGCTTGACATCGAGTCACATTAGTGTGTCTAAGTGTTTCGGAATGATTTATTGTCTCGAAAGAGGCATACATAATGTGGCGTGGGCGTTAGTCCTGAGAGATCGTAGTCGAAACTGCCCTAATACCCACAAATTTAGAGAGTTCGTCATTGCATAAGTGCAGCAATCGGGAACAAGTAACAGCACCAGCAAATCACTGCCATTAATATTCTATTTAGATTCAGGGCATGATATCAAATCGTATTACAGTATAAATTCCTCTATAAAATGAACAAATCTTGTTTACCGTTTTTGGGTACGGAGAAAGAATTGACACAGGTCTAAACTCAGGGTACATTATTTCCTAGACTGAAAACTGACCAAATTAATTTCTATAAACTAATAAAAAAATACATCTTTACTCAGCGGATCCTTCAGGTTTTCTCCTCAAATCAGAGACAATGTGGTGATGATTTCTTAATAATCATAGTCTAACGGAACGTTTTGAATATCGCGCTCGCGTGGTATTCAGGAAGTTTGAATTAACGGAATGAGGAGACAGCTAGTCGAAGGTGGAGTTGGTGGATGGCGGGCAGAGGCGCGTCATAAGTAGAGCCAGAGATCTATGAAGAAAGGCTGGAGGAAGTAGGAGAAAGCGACGGAGGCGTGTCCGTGTGTAAAATCTTCTAGCTCCTCGCCGGCGAGACTCGTGGCGTGGGCCAGGTGAACGAGCAGCCTTTGCCGCATAATGGATGACTTCCTAACGACACTTTAAGATAGTTCTCACTTCTCCCGAAGCCGCCGGTGTTTTTCTGGTGCGGAGGGCGCGCTCGTCTGCGAAGGATATCGGTTCGCCGGCTGACTGGCGCGCATTCGCCAGGAACTTCGCTTTTCCGCTTCTCGGCCAGAGGAGGACGGAGAAAGTGAAAAATAATAGAATTTTTTGCAGTTTCCCTTATTCCCCGCTGCGCCGCGCTCGACGTATGCTTGCCCGTTCCTTCCACTCAGCTTCGCAACGACTTAGACATTCGCCGTGAAACTCCACCGGCGAGTTCTCGCTCTTTCGCGGCCCGCGGTGTCACGTTTGATCGATGCTCGCTCGATAATCGCGCACAGACTTCCCCGAAACACACTTGGAAACCTTTACTTCCTGCAGAGTCGCTTTCTCGCCGGGAAATGTATTTACTTTAAAGTTAAAATTAAAGAAAGTTAAAATTCTTAACATCATTCTGGTTTACTTGTACGAATGTACAATGCCTTTTAATAAAATAGAACTAGTCCTACGCAAACCATTTTAATTTGTTAAAATCCACAGAACATTTTCTTGAACGCATACAAAAAACCCCCCGTAGGTCTGAATCGTTAATGTCACCAGCGTATTGTGCTAGTTAAATACGTAATGCAAGAAGAGTGAAGTTTTTCGAGCGCGGCGAGGAGTCCCAATGCACGGAGCAAATTATTTCACGATCCCTGGATCAAGGTAGGGAGGTGGGTGGTGGGAGCAGGAAGAGTCTGGAGGTGTTCTAGAGCGAGTCAGCCAATTTTTGCGGGAACTTGCTTGAGTACATATCCCTCTCTCGTTGCCATCGTTCTCCCCGCGCTGCACGGTGAACTTTCTCACGTAGACATTTTCCACTTCGCACCTCCTTGGCGGAGAGGCGGCGACGGGCAACGCTGGGGGCTAAGAAATTGCGAGGCCAACAACAAGCAGCGCTCTGTTAATACCGTCGGCCGATTCCTCCGGGACATTAGGAACTTTCTTTCGCAACTCGGCGATTCCTTTTTTACGGCTCGCCGGGCCAAGTGGGACGGGTAACATTGTTTATTACGGGAAACTCCGCCGCGGAGTGCGCCGCTCTCGCGCTTTGATAGCCTCGCAATGCGCCCGCATAGAAATAACTACTGGCTCAACAAGGAAACTAGTGCTCTACGGTACACTTGGACCGTGCACGCTTCGCAAACTTAATATCATTTTATTAACCTGTTCGATTTCCTTTTATTGGTGGGATATTTGCGTAGTGAAGGAGATCGACGTATTTCGCATGCGAATTAGCTACGGTGGGTGGAACATTTAGAAAATCGAATGAATAAAGGGCAGAAGTTCTGAAAGCTGCGTTCACACCACTCTCTACTAATACACATACGATTGTCGATCTGATCCACCCCAAGAATGCTGTTATCAAGGACGAAGTAACCTAAGGAATTTGCAAGGAAGTTACACCTTATGGCAATGTCTGAAAGCAACCTTTCGTGCCGACTTGAACTGCACGGAACCAATTGTCCGTTGCCGGTTCCCAGTGTTTCCCCCATGGCTGCACGGGAATCGATAAAGCTACTCGAAATACCTCGACTCACAAAGCACCACAATTCCTCCAAATTCCGCAAACTTGTAGGAATCTTGTAAACAGGCGCGTGCCTGACATAAAATCCCTCATTATTTGAACCCGTCGTATTTCCTGCCATCAGCATCCTTACACCAGAATTCAAACGAAACACGAGCTCCTGGCTTGGCCGCAAAGTGGCCCGGACGCCGAACGTGTTAATCGGAGTACCTTCGCTCTTTCCAGCATCCTGTTTGCCCGGCTTTGCGTGGCAACATGCGCCCGGTGACCGCGTTTGCCCTCGGAGCCAAGCCATTCGTCTGGAAGTTTTGTCATCGCTCGGGAGCGAAGCTCTCACCTCTTGCGAGGAGCTGAATCTCCGCGCGCTCTTCTCTCCCGGGCCCGGGGCGAGAGGGCGAGAAAAGGAGAGTGGGTCGATCTCTTTACGACCCCGGCGTCCCGCGGAATCGGCCCGGTGATCCATTGCTCCGCGAAAACGTTAGAATGTACATAAAGCACCGCTCGCCGGGACATAACTTACATAACACGTTTCCGGGCCGCCGAGTCACTTTTGCTGAATTTTATTCGGCCAAACACCACGCGACTGTGTCTCCTCTCGCTCCCTCTTCGGCTGGGAGTCTCTGATTTACGGATATGGCGAGGCTAGAGTAGTTACGGTAACGGCGTTACAGCTGGGAGACACGTACGCGATTCCCCTGGAAAACAAAGTGATCCATGCACTCTTGGGTGGAAGATGTAACCTATGATAGTGGTGGTTCGTGTAACAGTGATCGACGTATTGACTGGTCCATTAAGCTTATAGGGAATCGTACTCGGATTCCCGTATTACTAGCTTTAGTCGATTTTCTTGTTTACGCTGTTGATTCTGACCCAGATTTCTTCGCACTCTTCCAACATGATTGCAATATCTTAATAGCTAAGCGGAGAAAGAAAACAACACCGTAGCTGTTATTAGAATTCCGTGAACCAATCCATGTGATTGACTGCATCGATATTAGATAGAGATCGAAAGTCCAGCTATTTCGCAATTGGTAAGACAGGATTCGGTCAGGGTTGCTAGTAGACCATCGTAGACAGCGCGCAACGGTACACGACGGTATCGAGCAGCCAAGAGGACGTTGCGCGCGGATTTGTGCGGAGGCATAGATTTGTCGTGGAGTAGCGGGGCCCTGGATAAGTCATCGTTTCAGGGGAACGGGGCTTTAAATCCTCGTAATCCATCGGGGACACGGGGCACTAGGACATTGATAGCGATAGTCCGAGGCGGCTCCGCGATGCAACTATACGTCAACGAGATACTGTGCGTTGCTCGGCCTGGAGAGAGAGGGAGAGATTCGCACACGCAGCATCCCTCCCAGCTTTCGCGCATCGCAAATACTATACGCGTACCTCTCGACCTCGAGCACAGATACAGGGTGTTTCTATATGAAATGTTGTCTTGCAGTGAATGAGGCACAAATGAAAGTGGCTGGTTTGAAAAATATTATTCGGTACGCACTTCCAAGTTATTTAATAACAATTTGGGCAACGCGCTTGAGAGACTTGTAAATCTCGGCGCACTATCTTCTTCTCGACTTCTTCTTTTCGATTTCCGTGCAAGAATGTCTTCGAATGAGAACTTCGAATGCTGTCATTATTAACTCTATTTTATTCCCCGTGAGATGCAGTCAAGTACGATATTTATGAAACACCCTGTACCTGTATAAACGCACGCTACGTGCGTGCGTTCCATTCCGAATGAAAGAGACACTTGGAGATAGGCCGCGTCGCTGAATCCCCGAGGAGAGGAGAGAGGCGAGGAGAGCGAGGCATTGTGTCCCGCGCGCGAGGAGAGTAACGCCAGGACGCGCATACGAGGCTATCGAGATTTGATTCCGATTCGCGGAGAATACATGCCTGCGCTATCGGGGATCGATGCAAAAATAATCGCGCCGTGATTTGCGAGCGACGCCGCGCGCGCCGCTGGACCCCTGGACGCGCACCATCCCGATAGAGGCCCTCGCGACGATGACGACGATAAAAAAGGAACCGCCACCGGATTTATTGGACGCCGCGCGATCCTGTCAGTTTTCACGCGAGTCTTCGCTCGATCCTCGCGCAGTTTTTACGCGCACTATTTATTGGGGGCAGCGACTGTCCGCTGGCAATTGATGGTAACTGGGTCTTAGATTCGAGAGAGATATAAGGAAGAGCGCGTGACATGGTCGCGGGAACATATTTTATTAAGATTCGTTGCTGAGACGAAGTCAGGTAGCTCGATAGGATCATAGATTTATGAATGGCCATGGCCGGTAGTCGTCAATAAACGTGAAGTAATGCTAGGCGGAGGAAAGCCGTGAAAGGAGTCAAGCTGTGGCAGAAATTTTGAAGCTGTCGGATTTTTTTTATGTAGTAAAACTTGTTCATAAAACAAACCATCGCATGTGGCCAGGGAGTGGGGAAAGCTTGCCCCTTCTGATAAAAGAACCGTGAAGGACAAGCACGCCACTTACCTCAGCACTTATACTATACTTCAACTAGCTATTTACTGAGCTCATTAAATTTAACACTAAAACTACCAAGCCTACGAAAATCAAGAGTTTCAGATCTTTGTCTTTAAATTTATTCTCCGGCAAGTTTTAAGAAAATAGAACAAGTACTTTTACTGTCAAAATATTTCCTTGTCTCGGCAAAAGTTGTTTAGAGAATTATCCAACGCTCTATGCGTCCCTGTGTATTATTAAGGGCAGTAGTAAAGACTTTTCCAACGGACCGTGAGCTCATTAACGCGGACGAAAAACTCGTGACAGTCTGGGCAATCACTGCTTAATTTGTGCCATGTACCCCGCAATTAAAACTGTGACTCATGCGCTATGCCGCTTTTATTGTCTGCGGCTACGTAAGTCGTAACAGTCCGAGCTTTGTCGCCCGACCAAGGACGCTGCAAATGGTCAATTCAGTCCCGCTCCACTTATTCCTCGATGAGCCATTTCCAAACGTCATTATCGCACTCGTGGGAACTCTATTCCTGTGAAATAGATGATGAATTATTTCTTCTCTCTTAAAATAGTTATGATACAAAATTTTTCTTACCTAAACAAATTGCAGTTTATTCTTTATAGATTGCTATTTTACTGTTGTAGAGAAAGGGTAGTTGGGAAGTCCAATAGTTGCAGTTGTTCTCTAGTCAATATCTCTAGTCAATTATTGTTAAGCTTTTGGCAGGTGAAGGTAAATCTGGAGAAAAAGACGAAGACTGAAAGAGAGTTTTATACTTTGGCCAGACATAATTTGGGAGTAGCAGTAATGACCCTTGGAAGGGTTTAGGGAGGCAGACATTTATTGTTCCAAGCTCAGCATCTAATTCCTTTGAATTCCGCAGAGCAAAGCACATTGATTCGACGAGCGGGACTAAAAGGCCCGATATTCGGATCTTTTACTATCGTTTCGGCGTCGCTGAGTTGGCGTCGGTGTTTCTCGGGCGCAGTGCATATGCCTGGAGCAGGCAGCGGCGGCTGTTCCTATGGATTATAGCGGTTACTATTGGCAAGCTTAGCTCGCGGTCGCTTGCCTTTACGAGTTACCAGGCATTTGCGTATTTCACGGCAGACCGTTATGACGGCGACCGCAGGAGCAGCAACAGCATCCAGCTAGCTCTCAGCTTTATCCGCCAAAGGATCGACCGATTCGGCGGCATCCACCACTTCCTCCACCTCTCTGACTCTCTGCCGCCGCCGCCGCCGCCGACGCCGCATCCTCCCCTTTCGTCTCCTACTCCAGATGCTTGCCGGGATTAGTCGAAACCGCCTGTTTTTCCTACGCGAGCCCGGGGCGCGCCGCCATAATCCGTTTCCGTCGCAGAAACGTAGCGAGACTAACACAAGACCGTGGGACCAAAAACTCGCGATTCCACCGGATTACCTGCGTCTAAGCAGGTCCGCGGGGTGAAAGTAATGCGCGGAGAATTGTCGATGCCGTGTCGCATTCCTTCGCGACGCTCGCGAGATATTACTGCTCGAGATGGATAAAACCAACGGCGTTCTTAAACGATTCCGCTTTTTCGTTGGTTATTATCGATTAACGTCGACGGGATCGCTCTTCGAGATAACACCGACTAAAAAGCAAAGGTGTAGTGGGAAAAATCGCGTAGTATTAATCGAGAGTTTCTGGTATGTTTTGTAAAGCCACCGGTTCCAGTTGCAAAAAACGATTGGCTGAGAGTTTCGACAAACAATCAATAAATAATCTTGATTATTTTGTTTTAATATTGCGATCTTTGGAAACAGCATAGCCAAATGAAAAATGTGTTATGCTCTACAAAGTTTCTAAATCTAATTTAAATGCTCTCCTGCTACTTGGACGACAGATGGACAGATTGAACAGTGAACGGTGTAAAAAGTCCTGGATTTCGACATTCAACTTTTATATATCTTCTCCATCAGTTTGTATACAAGTATCGCACGACAGATACTAATTTGGCAGAATCAAGAAAGGCATCCAGTGTTGTATTTTATATTCCTTATAGAGAGAATATATTTTGTTTGGCTCTGGAAGCCTAATTGAATAAAAGCTAAAGCAGCAGGCCCACTTGGCGTGGAGAGTGTGGAGACACGGATGAGCTCTCCCGGATTCGTAAGCGGCTCTCGTCGAGTGCCAGGGGAATTTCATCGACTCTTAAATTAATCTGTTTGCCATTCGGCCGGAGTGTATTCGATCGGGGGAACCTGACGAAACGACTAGCAGAACAGCTCGAGATCCTATCAGGCAGCCGTGCGCCCGTGTAGGCACACACGTGTCGCCTAATTAGAATTTCGATCATATCTCGGCCGGCTCCTTGAACTACACTAGACTTTTTAATTATGCCATTTACATCGCAGTAATATTAAACGTCCCGTTCGATTTGCCTCTTCGATATTTGGCCGGTTGTTGATCGCTCGGCGCCGGTGCCGCCAATTAACATAATCATGCCATTTCCACTGGCGAGAGCCGTCAACTCGCCTAATCCAATATAGGCGAGAATGGTGCAACTGTGTTACGTGTCAAAGGGATCCGCGAAATTATAAACTCGCAGATTTATGCGCACCATTAACCAAGATATAATCGATGTTACAAGCGACGAAATGTGCCCCGAGACCACTTAGCTCGCCATCCAGGAAGGAATGCGAGCCTAAATGAAACATTTCGTAGGTGAAACTCAATCCAGAAGTTACTCATAAGCCGGCGGCAGCCTTCGAAGGTAGAAGCTGATTTCAATCAACAAACACGCACATAACTCTCAACTCGGCTCGATTACCAGACATAAATGTAACATTATCATTCAATGACGATTCTTATTACAATAAATCTTCATTTTCGTCCAATTAATTACGACGCCACTGCGCACTCGAATTCTCGGACTGAGAGTTACTGATACGGGTATCCTCGCGATAACTTAATAACCAAGCCCATCCATTAAACGGAGAGTGCGAGCGATTGCAACCGAAGCCAATAATTATCGGGGCCACGTCGCACTCCCCGAAACTTGGCCGGCCCGTGGCAATTCTTGCTTGCGGCTTCGAGGTGAAAAGGAAATTTCCCACGGAATTTCCCAGCGAGCGAGAGCGAGAGAGCGAGAGAGCGAGAGAGAGTTGGAAGGATGCGATAAGTTTTCGCGGAGTAGAGCTATCGATCAAGCAGGAAGGTGCGGGAGACAAGGGAGACGAAAGGGGATCGGGCGAGCGGAGGATGGGAAGGAGAAGAAGATAGGAGCAGAAACAAGGAGAGGCATCGGGATCCGAGAGACTTCACGGTCCATCGCTCGTCTTACAAAGCGTAGATTCTCCCAGCTTCTTTCAGGGAGCTAACGAGCCGAGAGAGAGGCGGCGGAAAAAAGGGAGCAATTACTTGCACCACCCAGGGAAATGGCACGCTTAAACAGCCACCGGCTGTATAATGAGACTGCGGTATCGACCATGCTTTATTTGCCCGCTCGACCTGATTGACACCTCTTGTTGGCCGCTCGTTACTTCGGCTTGACGACACCTTCACTAAATTATTTGTAATCACCGATATTCCAGCAACGCTCTCACACTCTGTTCTATCGCCATTCACCAATGTGTCCAGCGATTGGCGAATCGTTCTCTAATTTTGCAATGGGGAATTTCATTAACATTCCAGCGAAATTTACTGTACAGTTTTATTTGAGATTCGCCGATATTGACCCTGCCGACCTTTCAATGTTACTTGCCAATTCCGTATAGCAATAATAGTTAGTATTTAATTGCAAAAGCATGTAATAGCCGTGGATTGGTGCATAACTTGAGTCGAAAAAGCGGGTTCTGTCAACTGATTTATTTGTGAGCGGCAACGCATTTGATTAAGATTCGTAGCTGATAGTGAGCCGAAGTCAGATAGCTCGGTAGAATAATGACAGATTTAGGATAAGCAGCTGCTCACGTGGTGCCCAGGCGCGAGACATTTTAACCGGATGGCCAGCAGCCGTCAATACGATCAAGTAATGTTCACAGCCTCCAAAACCGTCTTGGTGACAAAACATTCTTTACCAAACTTATACTGCAACAGACATTTGTAGACACGTCTTCGTCTTGTTGATAACATTTTTAAAAACTGATGTAACACATCTTCCCTTCTTATTATCAGTTTCTCCGACACCTAAATCTGAAAGTGGTGAAACATGCCCCCTGGTGGGCCGCAGCTGTTTAATTGTTACATTCGGATAAAGTCGGCAGTTGCCGATGAGGCCGGATCGGCGCGGAGAAGAGAGTCGAGTACAATAGCCGCATGCGTGTAACGTGTCCTTTGCATAGCAGTACGTAGAATCGGTGTGCGGGACAAAAGGCGAGAGAGGCATCCGGCGGAGTGGTCGCCGGACGGCTGAGGGTGTACGTCGACCACGGTGGAATTTCGAGTTGGCGATTGTGTCTTGGCGGCGCGAATGGACCGCGAGAAGATCTTCGGCCTCGATTAACGCCAATCGCACTCTCTCCCTCCTGGGACGCGCGGAACAGCGAGAGAGAGAGAGAGCGCGCGATGGAGAGAAAGAGAGAAAGAGTAAGATGTAAGTAACGACATTTTTGGAGATGTCCCGCGCGAGAGCACGAGAGAGGACCCATTGTGCCCTCTTATCCTTCGTCCGCACAATAAGGATATTCAATGGAAGGGCGATAAATTGCGTGGATAACGATCTCGCGGAATCCTTCTTTCACTCCACAGCGAAATCCCCACGGAGAAACGAACCAAAGCGAACGAGCGCGCGCGTGCTACTCTGTTTCCCGGCGATTTCGGCCGCGACAGCAGGCAAATTGATATCTCGTTTCGTTAGGTTGGCCCGCGCACTCTGCGATCGGTCTGCCAACGAGGAGGTCGTCGCCACAGAGCTCGAGCGCGCTGTCGATGGACTCCTCGATTCCCTGGTGGATCGAACATGTACACAGGGTTCATTACAAGCTTCGATTATTAAGCAGGCGCCATACAACACCGCCGCTCCCGGGAGCAGCCACTAGCAACGATAATAGCTATACCGTTGCTAATTATTATTCGGCGACAAGCATTCGCCATTGTTTCCTTTGAACGTGGAAGCGGGTTATTATTCTATCGAGTCGCTCTCATATGTAACCAGGAACATTGGTCCTTCGGTAACAGTCTTTCGAGCCCGCTAATTTTTAATTAAGCTCTCGAAAGAGTGTTCAAAGTGTCAAAGGCTTTATAATTACCAAAGCGTAATTTCCAATTATCATCCGGCGGATGAACACAATTTTCTTTTCGGCCGAGCGAGCCTGCCAAGTTTCCACTGCATTATTGCGAATGCCGTGACGCTCGTCGCTATTGGGACACTCGTGACGAGGAAGATCGGCAAACATTGCGCCGTTTGTTTAATCAGGCCAGCTCTTCCTTGGGGGAGGAAGAGCAGTGGAGGACTTGGCCGATAGGCGAGTCATCGGGAGGACACTTCCTCTCCCTCGAGGGAGTTGGTAATCAACGAACTCGCACGCGCGCGCGCGCGAGTGCGCGTCCCCCCGCTGTTCTGTTTTTCCCGATAGAGCGACCGGGCGAAAAGCATGGGCGGTGGGGGGGGGGGGGGGGGAGTGGCGCGGGGCGTTTAATGAAGAATTTTAATTAAAAGCCGCGCGCTCGCATTGCCGGCCGGCCCGAAGCCCGAAGGAACATCGAAAAATTCCGGGCGAACGGCGTCCCCGAATAAAGAGGGCGCGAGAGAGGGAGAGAGCCGAGCGGGGCGAATGGTCGGGTTGGGCTCGGGCCGTGGCCGAGGGAGCTACTCTCCCGGTGATGCCCACCTCCTTTGTAGATCGTCACGCGTATTATTTATTCACGTCACGGCTGGCGGCATCGAAGAATGGCTGTCGAACGTCCCGACTGGTAGCTGAAAGGTAACGAACCCCTGCCAAGCTCGAGGGTCCCACGGCCCGCGCGCGCCAGGAGTAATAAGTCGAGATAACGAGCTTTTCGATGGCCCCCTCGCCCCCGAGAAACAGACCAAGACGGAACCCCGTAAACCGAGGAATAAAGAAAGAGCGGAGCAGCTCTCCAAACGGAAAATTAATTAAGTGACTCTGCCGAGGTATTCTTAAGCTCCGAAGACACAATGAGGGAGAAATTGTTGGGCCGCGGGAGTGAGGGAGCCTTAAAACCAGCCGAGGGCCAGAAGAAGCGCCGGGGAGGGAAGGGGTACAGTAGGGATCGGTGCAAGGTGGTAGGAAAGAGGGAGAGAGAGAGTCACCCGGCTGAAGGAAGATAGCCGGCTATCAGAGTCATTAGTTACGGATGTCCCGTCGAAACCGGGACCACTCTCGTCTCGATAAACAGGAGGCCCCGCTCGGAGCGAGCGAGACAAGCACGGACACGAGAAAAGAAGCTGGGCCCAGACGCGAGTGCGCGCGCTCTCGGCCCATAGGAAAAAAGGACCGCTCGCCGCCGCAGCCGCAGCCGCCGGTACAAATAATAATTATGGGACCCGGTAATATAACGGTCAGGCCGGCCGTTATCTCGGACTCTTAAAGTGCACTACGCTGTTCGTAAGATAGGAAGCGTCTTTTCGCTTTCTCTTTCTCTCTCTCACTCTCTCTCGCGCGCGCTACGTCCGAGTTAATACTCGGACGGTTCCTTGGACAGTGATCGCCATCGGGCTTATAAGAGCGTCTCGCCGGCTAGTCCAACTTGTGGGAGCCGCGATCGCCTCGGCATTATGCGAGCAAGTTGGAGCGAATCTCCGATGAAGGGCCGAGGAAGCTTGAATCGAGTCGACCGGTGCTCTTTGGGCCGTGCACTCCATCTCCAACTAGTTGTTACTGTTGCCGCCTGGCCAACTAGAGCACCGCTCTCGCACTCTCTCATATCGCGTCAGTGCGCTCGCACTCCGCGGAATTACTGCACCCTGGAGCCCCGCAGTGTGAAGTTGTCGGGTACGGGGAGCCGGCGAATGAGCAGCGGTCATTGCGCTCGAATTAGAGTCGGAAGTTGTCCGGCTGGACTGATCGATCGGGATATCGCGCCGCCAAGAATTCCCGGAGAATTCGAGGCTAACCCTATCGACGGATTTCCCTGACGCGCATTTGTCCGGCCTCCCCCGGCCGCAGCGGCCGATCTCTAGCGCCTCCTGGTATTTATAAGTTGATGGCGCGGTCGCACGACACCAGGCGAAAAGTTGGAGAGGCCGAGGTTTTCAAGGACTTATGGTAGGCCAGCGTGAAAGCTGATGGAATAGAATGGACGGGGAGAGGACCAGGGCTGGAGAAGGCCGTGGGGAGGATGGGGAGGACGGAGGAGGCTGGCTGGAGCCTAGAGGTCAGAGCGAAGTAGATTGCACGGGTGCCACGCTTAATCGGATAACTCGGAATCGAAAGCCGGGCTTTGACTTTCGTCCGGTTCACCGGTGTCCAGGGCTTCTCAACTCACACGTCTCGTAGGACCACTTGATACACGATTCTCTACCCGGCTGGATTCCTGAGTAGATGTCGCGATATCCATATCGTTAACAAAACAACTAATGCAATTAGTCATCTTTAAACCTGTAGTTTTTATCTAAATCTTAAAATCCACCTCTTTCCTGTACTCTGTAAGCGACTTTTGCTCTTATGATTGGAAATTGAAAATCAGGTGAACCTAAGTACACGAATATCGATAGGAAAAGTTTTAATTAATCAATGTTAGCCCGATAAAGAGAACTTTAATTAATTATATTTCTTTTTTAATGTTGCAGGTAAGCCTCAGCCACTTGGATCTATAGACTTCACTCACTCTCGACAAAAGCGTGGTATGTAGCAGAAAAATTCATTCAGGGGGTTGAAAATGCTCGAGGCGATGCTCGGTATTCTAGGTGCTTCTTTAAAAAGTGGCAGCGCGCGACAACTACTTTCTCTTGGGCATTAGATGATCTCATTGGACAAAGTGCAAGGAGACACGCGTGCTAAGCTCGCCTGTATTCACAGGGCGGCCGGCTCGCACGAGGAACCACTTGGGAGGCGCGCGAGCGTGGAAATCATTGCGGTGAGAAAGGGTTGCACCGTAATCCGACGCAATGAGGGACTTCAGTGTTGAGTAGGTGCGAGCTGGAGTGCGCGATCGGGATCAACTTGAATTGCGTGCGGTTGACAAAATGAGGCGCTCGCTCTTTCACGTGGTTGCGTTTATCTGCTGGCAGGCTGGGTTGCTGAATAACTCTATGCCAGGGCGAACGAAACAGGGCTTTCGCTCGGATTAAATGCTACCAATATCCTGCCCAACTATCATTCGGCTGAAGAGATTTCCAGGGATTTATTCGTCGAGTAGACTTCAGTCTGCAGTCAGCAATGTGATTCGCGTCATTCACAGAATTCGAGTTTTCGATCATTTCTTGCTGAGCATCCAATTTCATCCAATGAAGGCACCGAAAGCCTGTGTTGCCACTCCTTACGTATTTCGCAAGAAAAATCTACTCCAATCGAGACGAAGAGAATGTTGGAATAAATAGAGCAACTACCGGCTAGCAACAAGTGTTACACTCAAACGCGAAAACGCCACCAGCGACCAATAGCGCGGAAAGCGATTGCAACGATTTTCCCGAGTTGCTTGATTCATTTTTCTCATTTTCCTGCGGATATCCACTGGCTGAGCGGGGCCCTCTCTTATTTTCTCCGGCGCTCGTGGACCTCGGCCACTTTGGCTTCCGATAAAAAGCGTGGCGGATCGAGGGCAAGAGAGAGAGGGAGAGAGAGAGAGAGAGAGAATGGCCGCACTCGAAATTGCATCCGCTCGCAAAACGAACTGGCCAGAGTGGCCGAGGGCTGCAGCTCTGCCAAAACTGGTTAGGGGGTTCTATGGAATCAGGAAACTGCCCGTCATCCCTTTTTGGCCAGTCACCAGGTCAAGATGCACCCGGGGCATTGCCAGTGGTCATTATTTTCGCGGAGTTACTTGGACTGGCTCCTATCGTCAGCAGAAAACACAGTCAATCATAGCTGTCCACACTGTTCCTCATAGAAAAACATCTTGAAATCCACTTTCCTCGTGAAAGTGGTGCACATTGGTCAATTTAGTGCGATTATTTCGTTCGTCTGAAATTCTTAATTATTAACAGTATAGGAATTAGTTAGAATTCAATACTAAGAATCCAGTAATTGAAGAATTCGGTATGTTGTGCGTTTCGAGGTGTACAAATGTACCCGAGGCATCGACGAGCGTCCCAGACGGGAGGCACAAAAACAATACCGACGGGCTGCCCCGCTGGGCCGAGTGGAGTGTTCTATGGACATCGTGTGACATCCAGTTCGATATCAGTCACATTCGAGCAGCGGCAGGGTGCAGATGGCGGTGGTCAGATCGTTACGAAAAAAGTACTGGCTCTGCACTTTCCTAGCAATCCCGCTGCTAACCCATATTCTCTGGACAGGCTTCCATATAGGTCGGCCTTGTGTTCATATCGACACTCGCACAACTGATTCCCAGCTCGTATTGTTATAATGAAAGTCCTCGCTCCGTGCAAACGCAAGAGCTTCTAAATGAAAAACAAATTTTTCCACCCGGGACCATTACGCACTCACAGTTCACCAACTCCGCTTTAATCCGAAAGAATTTCCGAACGACGTTTCAGCATCGTTTATCCAGGAAACTTTACCTAGAAAAATCAACCAACTAACCGCGTGCCAAAGCACCGCATCTCATGTTTCGATTTTCCAGTCTCCGCGAAAGGCGAGCAGTTTTTTTGCCAGCCCACTCGAGCAGACTTTCCCCGGCAAGCCGGGCTTTTCCAAGCTTGTAAAACGCTCTGGGTCAAAGTGGTCGGGAGCGGCTGCGGACAAGAAAGCTCATTCTTTCGGTCGATACGTGCACGAGCAGCGGCCCCGATGAGTGGAATCCATCCAGAGGAGAGAAGTAGCCCGATACAAGTTCCCTGCGAGGTCTAATCCGGGAAAGGGTGAATTTTCCTCGTTCGGTCCGAGGGTCGGCGCCCGCGTCAGTTGTGCGCGTAGTTTCGCCCGAGGTCGGGCCATGCCTTCGGGAGCAAAGGTACCCAAAGGACAGGCTACATAATGGTTGTAACACTCGCCAGGACACAGAGGTGGCCGGATAATATTTTAAAACGTTGCGCGATCCTGCCGCGGACAGAGAGAGATGCTCGGGTAGACACATAGGCGCTCTCGACGCTCTTCTCGCCCGCTGGAGCTCTGGAAACAGTGGGAGGAGGGCGAGAGAGGGCGTGCCTGCTGTTATCTTGCTTGTTCCCTCGATGAAATATCGGCTGGCAGTTTCAGGCCTTCTTCCAGCACACTCCTACCTCGCCCGGGCGTCTTACTCTTTTGCTCCCGCATTGTCCTAGCAGTTCACCTTCGTCCTGGCGCGTACCCTCTTCTTGCTTCGCCGACATTACCTCCGCGCACAGAGACATTCTTCTTGGGGTGGTTCTACCCTCTCGGCCGGTTTCCGCCTCCTCGGTGGCTCCCTTACGAGGAAAGCCGCCGCGGTCTTTTAGGGCGAGGCATTCTCTATTCTTCGGCTGGCTCGCGTGGAAGCCGAAATCCCCAATGACGCAGGTCGTCGCGCACCTTAGCCACGTCATTTCGCCTACTTTCACGATGGGTAATGCTACATCCCCGTCTCGCTGACGTATCATTACCATACATTGCCCGGCCACCCATCGATCACCCGCTAGCTATCGTTCTCAGGCACCTTTAAGCACGGCCCCCGCGAAAATTGGAGCAAGAAGCGACGACGGGGAAGAATAAAAAAAGAGGGTAATAAAGGCACATTCACCTTCTCCTCCGAGCAGATATTAATCCAGGAGGTAGCGTCAGTTTTCTAATGCTTTTCACATATTATCTTCACGAAGTTCATAAACATTAGATCGAAAAGCAGCTTTAATTTTTTCGCACAGAAAACGACAGCCGAGAAAAAAGTGCATTGGTAAAAACTGTCTAGTTAGCTATCACGAGAATCTACCCTCTAATAACAGTAGCGCAAGACGGTAGTCGTACGGCAGGCTTTCTTAGATCTACACTTCCAATATCCACACTTCGAATCCACTGTTATTTGCATGCGAACGACTCGGCAGCACTCGGCTGCATTGCAATCGGCCGCGTTATCTCGGCGTGCACGCGACACGAGGCTCGGGAGCGCGCCTAACAACAGGGCAAATTGTATTATAATTGGGAGCACTCCGGGCGATAGTAACGCACCTATACGGTGCTACGATTCTATCGCGTGAGGGTTGGGGGGGCGGCGGCGGCGGCGGCGGCGCGCATTTCTGCCGGAATTAAAATGGTCCAAGCCATTGAATCGTCTCCCAGGTGAGCGCTCGGCAGCGTTGCCAGTCGAATTAATTAGCTAGCCGCTCGAAATGGCAAAGCAAGCGGGTGCGCAAACACGCCATGTAATCGCACAGAGCGAGCGAGCGAGAGAGAAGCTTGGCAAAACGGGCAACGCACTAGTAGCGAGCGACGGATTAAATTGTAATCTTGGAAACTAATCTGCCCCCCGCCCCCCCCTCCCCCCAGGTTGGGGGGGTCGAGCGGGGGTGGTGGATCGCGATCTCTGGGCGAAGCGGCAAATCAATCGTTGCAACGGCCGCCGCTGCCGCCTCTTATCAGCTGGGAAGAGCCCCCGAGAGAAGAGGAGGCGAAGGACAGGACGAACCTCCCGAGAGTTTATCGGCGTCTCGGCGCTTATTCACGCGAGCCTCGCGAGCATTACTCCTGCTCGGGCGTCGCGCGCGCCCGCCTGTCCGCTCGTATAACACTCGGCGATATAAAGGGGTGTAATGCCACGATTTACGCCGGCAGCCGACCGAGGCGACGCTCCGGGAGAGGGGGAGAGAGCGAGCAGAGACATCGGGATCGCAGCTTTGTTCTCCCGGCGAGAGACAATGCGCGCATCGGGGGAACAGAGTAAATCCAGCAGGAGTGCGGAGGAGGAAGAGGTGTATCCCCGGGGATTCGGCCGTAACTTTGCACTGCTACCCCGAAAATGATAGATGCCGGGGGCGCCACCATTAAAAAAAATCGGCGCGCCAGCCTCCCGACCTACATCCATTCTCCTCTCGCTACTTCACTCTTTCGCTCGTACTCTGCATCTCTCTCTTTCTCTCTCACTCTGTCGCGCCCTGCAGGAATGCTGGCACGAGATCGCTTATGTGGTGCAGGCAGCCTACGAGTAACTGTACAGGGTGATTCACCAGGTTTTGAATCAAATCTCTCTTAAACCTTTTATCAAACTTACACCAATGTAGATTTAAATTGCAGTGCATGAAGCACCGAATACTCTGTAAAGATGAATTTTTTTAATAAGAGCACATTTAGTTCGTAGAAATGAATATGATTAATTTCACCACTACAACACTGGTACAACAGTGGTGATGGAAAGACAGCTGAATCACCCTATACAGGGTTGCGCAGCGGCAACCGATAAGTAGCTCCAGCAGTAGTTGCTGGAGGTAGCAGGAGCCTACTAGCGGAAGCAGTCGGAACGCTGCTACCCACATGTTCCCAAGTACATAGACCAGTACATATGTAAAGAAAGATCGCGCGCGCGAGAGAGAGAGAGAGGATCGATCCGCAAAATATCCGAGAGCGTAACGCGCACCATTGTGCCTAGCGTGGGGATTTAGTGTCTGTACGTAGAGCGCGTCGGGTACGCAGGATCGCGTCGGCATCGTTGCGCGGCGCCGTCGAGATCAGAAGGAGAGACTGCGAGTGGAGGCGAGAGGGAAAGAGAGGCAATGCCTTGTGGGAGAGAGAAGGGGCGGGGTGGAGCGGAAGAGAAGCCGGTGACAATGCGATCTCAGCATCGATACGGAATTGCCGGCGGCTCTGGATGCACAGTGAGGTCCTCGCGAAATGAGCATAAGATTCTTGGGTTATTTCGAAGGCGATATCTTCGCTTCCTGGGCGAATGCAGAGACAGAGGGGAGTGTGTGTGTGTGTGTTCGGTCGAAAGGGACTTGATTCGCCACGTTCCAAATATCTCGCGCTCTTCCCTTTCTTTCGAGGAAGAGAAAGGAGGGAGAGAGAGAGAGAGAGAGAGAGAGAGAGAGAGAGAGAGGAGATGAAAAGAGAGGGCGGCAAAGTTCGCTGGGGCTCTTCTTCCTGTGCTCCTCTTTCTCGGCCGGCCGACGTTCTCGCACCTCTTGACCCTCGGCCAGGACCCTCCTCGTATTTCTCACATTACTTTTCAGACGGCCGCAACGGCCACTCGCCGCAGCGCCAGTCTCTCCCTTTCTTTCCGCAGGCTCCCTTTCTTTACCTCTCCCTCTCGCCTTTCTTCTTCTCGCACCGCCTGCAATCGCGTAAGTTATTTGGCGAGCTCGCCCGTGTGCGCCCCGCACGTACAATCGCACGTACGGAACCCCCTCGAATGGCTCTCCTCTCCTCTCTGGTGAGCGCGGCCGCGAATGTACCGGGCGCGAGAAGAAAATTTATCGGACGGCGTACATTCGGCGCGCGGCTGCAAAGGGGAGGCGGCCCGCCTCCTCCGCCTCCTCCGCCTCCTCCGCCTCCTCGCCGTGCCGGGGATATTTCTTCATTTGCGAGGAATTAAATTGGACGCTCTCGCTGGGCTCTCGCGCCAGAGTTCGAGCAGACATTCCCCCCGCCTATAGTTTCTCCACTGCGGGCCTTTTCTCCCGAGGCCACCGCCAAACCGTGTGGTTTGCTGCAGTCGTGTTATAATTTAGTGGGGAAAATAGTGTGAAGCTTGAGTGAAAGGTACGTTAGGGTAGTTGTATTGTATGTACTGGTTATGTAACCATTGAGAATGTTTGAAGTCGAGCGAATGTCTCCGAATGCAGATACTTTTCAATGAAAAACTGTGCCTTTTGTACGCGTTCGCAGAGTTGCACACGATGCACATAAACAGTTGCCAACTAGTAATGGGAATGAGAAAGCAAGTGCATTTGTGACGAATATTGTAAAAAACCGGTAGAGACGAGTAGTATGTGTAACCCGTTCAATCAGACCGTTTGTACCGCCATCCCATACAAATTTAATGTGGCGCGGGGCGTCGGAGGGGACCAGAGACAGGTCGACGAGTGCAGTGCGCCATTTGCGGGCCGGGAAAAATAATTTATCATCGTCCATGAAAACGTGACCGCCGTGAAATGCGCGCATCGGGATCAATAGCAATCACGAAAACAAGCGGCGGTACGTGGTGACGCGACCAGAGCCCTTCCACCCTGGAAAAACCGCGACGCCCTCTCTCGCAGTAGCTCGAGTCCGCTTCTCCAGCCGGGATTTTTTCCGGCCGCCGCCACCGCCGGGAACCGCGAAAGCGTTTTATCGGCTCGAAAACCGTCCCCTCTGCATAGTTGGCCATAGGAGGGCAATAATGGAAACGGCAATCGGCGTAAAAATCCCTCGAAACCGAAGGTTAATGCAACCTGTAACACTGCTTCCTCCGTTTCCAAGTGGCTCGCAGTAACTCGTAAGCGTAACTCTGTGTATATCGGCCGGCTATTGCCTGGTAACTTTACTTGTTGCCGGCAGCCGCACTTCCCTCTTGTTTAGCTCGCGCCCGGGCTCTCGCCTCGGGGCATAAAGAACCTCGGAAGAAAAATAATTTCGGCCAAATGGCCGGGCTGTAATAGCCAAGTTTTAATGCGGCCCGTTCTCTCTAATGCTCGGCAATTGACCGAGTTCGCCGCTGTTCTTTTCCAAGGGCCGATCGAGCCAGTGCGAGCTTTTCTCACCCGCAAACTGCACGTGCAGAGTCTGCCTTATATTTCGGGGAATTTGCGATTTAAGGTCTCTACTGGTTAAACGTTAAAGCTGAGAAATAACTGATTATGACACTTTTAAATAATCTAAGTACATACCCTTCTATAAATTCTGCAGTTTTTATGGCACAAATTAAAGGAAACTCTTTAAAAAATTATTTAGCAAAACGACTAACTTTAACTCGACGCTAGAATTCCCCGAGCGTCGGAGACAAACTCCCTTCTACTGTTTCTTCCCGGATATCCCGACGCTCGGTTATACGCAGAAGCGACATTCCACCGCGGAAGTTGAGAAATTCGGCTAACTATCGAACAAATATCGATACTAACAAAAAGCTCTCCGGGGACATCGAGTTTCCCGGGGTATTCGCTGCCGCCGCGGCTGGTGCCGTGTAAGAAGGGCCGAATCGCCTGGGAGAAATTCCGTGTTCAAGTGGAACACCTGATTCCGCGTATGCGGGCGTGTATCCTAATTCCTGGCAGGCTAGAACGCCTGGTACTAGGGTAACTTAAATGGTACTTGGCCCTGCAGGAAGCACCGGCTAGCTACAGCTTACTCGAATTCTCCCCCTCAGTTCGCACGTTGTTCCAGAGGTTTGCGGCTTCTCCATAGACCCCGCCCCCCTGCCCCCTGTAACAGCCTTCCGCACTAAGAAATTCAGGAATACTCGTATTCCCCTTCAAAACGCTCGGCTTAAAATTCCGAATTACAGTCGCGTTTTGTAGCATCCAATGCGCTTTCCTCTCAGTAGCAGTTGGATCCGGCGAAAGTATAAGCACGCCCTGTAATATCGTTGGGAACACAAGCGCACTCTTAATCGCGTTATAATAAGTCGGTGTGCGGCTTGCGCCCGAAGGTCGAGCAGGAATCACCGCCCGGAGATTTCGAGCGCGAGAAACAACAGTCGTAGAGAGAGTGGAAGCGGCGGCGGTAAAAAAGGGGGGTGGGTGGGGGGTGCACGGAGGGAATTATTCATCCTATTAAATTACCTCGTCCCGAGGCCGAGCGAAAACACCTCGCGGTAACCTCGTTAACGTGCATTAATAATGAATCAAAAGAGGTGTCGGCGCCGCAGGTCCGCCGGAGAGAACCGGCCGGATATAGAGGGAGCGGGAGGTTTCCTCGACAATACTACGATATCGCTGGGCGGGGAGAGTAAGAAGGGTGGAGGGGTTTTAAACCAATCGTGTAATTAAATCTCTCATTCGTCGCCGGCGCGCTGCGCCGCCGGATGTTCCTTGGGGGCCAGGAGGCTTTTTTCTCGAGGTCCGCTTCTTGCTCTCTTCTTAGCTGGTCCCATTCATCCGGGCGGGCCCTGGGGGGTGGGTGGACGGATGTACTTGACTCTCCAGGGGCAGACGTGGGTGCCGGCTTCTTGAAATAATGTAAAGCACCTCTTTCAAGCTCGCCACCCTCGAGCCCCGCTAACCACTCGGACTCTCACCCTCCTCGCCCTCTGTCTGCCTCCTCCGCTTTTCCTTCCTCTATTCTCCGGCGTGTCCCGC